>VYYT01000421.1:0-11068 GCA_032988895.1 Colletotrichum kahawae | reverse complement strand
TGACCGGTCTAGATATGAATGTGATTGATTTATGTATATCGTCAGCTAATACCTCCGTTCGCTTAGTTTCTACACCAATACCCCTTCGCATCGCTCCATCAACCATTCGTAGCCCCCAAGAAGCCCCTACCTAGCCTGAATCCTAGCCCTAACCTGACTGATATTAACTGGTAAAAGGCCACTACTTTGGCGCCATTCTCTATGAACAAGTAAGCGATATTGCTCTTCCGATAAGCATATGTTGCTTACCATGAGCGAGAGTCACAATTGCTCGGCCAATGCCCGCGCCACCACCAGTGACTAGAATCACCCTGTCCTGGAGTTCTTCAAACTCCGTGTCATTGATGATATAAGTGGTCATTCTGTGTTGATCCAAAGCTTTGCGTGTAAACTCGATGAAATCGATGAGTGAGCAGTGACCAATGGCCAGCAGAATCGCCCGTGCTTTCCTGCTTTTAATCATTTTCTCTCTGCCTCTCAGTGCCTACCAAGATTTTGGTTTACTCCACATACGACCACATTCAGATGATCTCACTTTGTGGGGAGCCTCTTTCCGAGATAAACACGTGATCAACGACAGACTTGGGTGATTTTGAGAGGAATCTACATAATCTGTTTCTCTATTTGACTGGAATTACGTTACAAGAGATCGAATATATCCACCTGTTATTTATCGATAGTTACATACGATGGGTTTGGTGTATCATCTGATAGGTCAGCTGTGGCAGACCAATGCTGATGTTTGAATCTTTGCGTCTCAATATCATCAGCGATGGCGATCGCAAGATCGGCAGCTGAGATACCCAGAAGCCTTCCATCCAAAGGGTTATCACCCCCGGGGCCGTCCTTCAGCGGTAGGTTTCCCAGCGTAACGTCGTAGTTGCCTGTGCGTTTACCCGGACGGTATAACGCGCTCGGGGAAACATAAGTCCAATTGAAGGACGTGTTTCCCTCAAAAAACAACAGACTAGCCCGAGCCGCTTTGATGAATCCGCTTGCTGCATCCTGTTGCGCCTTGATCTTTGCCTCGTATTCACTGATTATGGCTTTTGCCCTTGACACGTTCTGTTGGCTCCCATCTCCCGTTTTCAACAAAAGGCGCGCGTCTCGGTATGCTCGCAGAGCTGTTCCCAGCGGGCCCAGTCTCTCCTCCATGTAAGTCACATGTGCATGGCTGTCGGATATACGGCGTCGATATGCCAAGAAGAAGTCTTTGCTGTCTGCCACACATATGCCATCTTCGTGGGGTACGTTTAGGCTGCCAGTACCACCAACCATTACGAAGTATTTAGTTTTAGCGCGCTTGACGGCGAGAACGATCTTTCGTATCATCTCAATGAAAGGCACTGCATCACGTAACAAGTCAGCAGCTAAGACTAGAACGCGAAAGTCGGACCATGAGGCGTACTGTACTGCAAAGCCTGATGACCACCGGTATGCGGCCCGTATTCGCTCACAACAACGTCAAGGTCTTTGATGATCCCATAGATTTCAGCTTCCGTAGCTTGTTCCAAATCAATGTTTCGTGGTTCGTAACGTTCATGGCTTCCAAGCTTTTGTGGATTGCGGGATATTCCAATGACGCGATGACCACGACTGATGAGCTCGACGCACAAATAGGAGCCTCCAAAACCCGCAGGGCCAATGACACCCACGTTCAGCGGTCGACGGTCCTCCGACATGATGATGTTGAAGTTGTGATTGAATTCACATGTACACAGAGGCATCCAAACTCTTTTTGGGTTAGTTCTATTGATAACTCTTCAATGTCTGTGTTCGTCGCATCCATCATTCCTCACGTACCTATCATCGAACGCGGGGTAGAGGTGGGGAGAGAATGGTCGCTGTAGTATTTCCTTTCAGATTGAATGTGGGGAGCTCTAGTTCCCTTGATACTCCCGGTTTCGCTAGCTTTGCAGTGAATTCGGCAGCTTCGGACCTGTCAAGATAGCCGAGTCACCTCGGGATGTGGCCGCAGCTGCCGAAGTAGTGATCTCAATGGTACCAGGAGGGAGAGAGGTCGAAGATGTCTTTCTGCATCCTGAAAATGGTATCAGTGTCGCCCCCAAAAATCCAGGCAGACTTTTGGTGGAGTGTAGTACGATCGATGCAGCCACAGCTCGGAAGTTGGCTGCTCGCATTGAAAATACCCAACACGGCACATATGTTGATGCTCCAGTATCAGTAAGTATGTTTCTTGGCCGTAGTTGCCCGCCAGCACCAACAAAGTCGACGCTAATCGAATTTTAGGGCGGAGTTCCTGCTGCAGAAACAGGCACGCTTTCGTTCATGGTTGGACATCCTGCACCGCAGCCGGGTGAAAAACCGACGGGGAGATTAGAAAAGATAATATCTTTTATGGGTGATCCTCAGAAGCTATTCTGGTGTGGAAGTGTAGGCTCTGGCCTTGTCGCAAAGATCAGCAACAACTACATTTCGTGCTCCGTTCTGCTACTGGTTGCAGAGGCAATGGCGATTGGTGTCAAATCGGGTGTCGATCCAAAGATACTCCAAACAATCATCCACAATTCAACTGGGCAGTCTTTCATGGGAGACAATGTTTGCCCAGTGCCTGGAGTAGTGCCTCATGCGCCAAGCAGTAATGACTGGCGGCTGGGTTTCAAAACCCAAATGTTTCTGAAAGATCTTTCACTGGGGATAGAGGCCGCCCGACGTCAAAATCTCAAGCCCTCGATGGCAGAAGCCGCTTATGCTGTTTTCGAGGAGGCATCAAAGGACCCAAGCTGTATTGTGAGTAATAACGCATTCATGTCTTTACCTTTGACGTAAGGCTAACATAGCGTCATCACAGGATCGTGATGGATCATCCGTGTATCTATACATTACGGGAGAAGAAAAGGTTTAGACCCATTGCGTCTGGCTTTCAAATTTGAATCTGGCATGCAGTAGACACGTATGCTTTGAAATTGCAGATCCGTTGTTTGGTCCAAACCCGCCTAGTACTATTTGTCTTACATGTAGCTCTGAGTAGCCCCCTCAAATGCTCATTACCATCACGTTACAACATTGGTTCGTAGAACTTGCTGCTTCAGTACATGCAGAGTACGGATTGGAACTCAGCGGCATCGAGCCTGACATCTAAATGGTCCGTAGGGGCTTAAAATCACCTCATGAGCACAATATATCAAATCACGAATCGGCGATCAGGAGCGTCAGGAACAAAAATTTGATATTCAGGTTTCTCGATTCTGGGTATAAGTCTCTTTTGTCTCGATGTCCTGGAGAAATTTCCGTACTTTATCAATACAGGCGTCGGCTGCTTCTGCGTAAATCTCATGGCCCTTGGATTCGATAATTCCAAGCTCTGCTCTTGGCACTGTCGCTGCAAGTTCCTCCATTGATTCCACTGTCACCAAAGCACTGTTTGTGGGCGACAGAATGAGCATCGGAGCGGTGATGCTTCCCAAGAATGGGCGGGCGTCTAATCGACTCAGGAAGTCCGCATAGCTTGCCAGTCCTTCACCGTCGCTCACGGCGACCTTCTCAATCCACCAAGCCAGATACTTAGGGTCATCACTGGCGACTGTTCCAACATTCGCGCTAATAAGACGACTAGCCCATCCTTGAGACCCCAGTTGACGGCAAGCCTCCGGCCGAGACCCTTCGCCAAAGGCCAAAAACTCCTGGGCAGATTGCGGCAGGTGAGTGGGTGAAGAGCAGACGATGACAGAGAGCACACGCTGAGGGTACCTTGCCGCAAATATCTCAGCCAGCATCCCACTAGTTGACTCTCCAACAAAGTGGACCTTCTCTATGTTCAACTGGTCCAAAGTGTCCTTGATCTCTTCCAATATGGTGGCAAGTGAATAGTCGTAGGCGTAATCCTGGCCAGGCTTCGGATAGCTCGACTCTCCATGGCCGCGAAGATCTCGCCGGAGTACGTTGTAATGTCGCGACAAGGCCGGCACCCAATGGTAGAAATGGTCAGCCGTGCGAGCGAAGCCATGCTGCAGTAGAATTGTCTCTGCAGGTCGCCAGGGATCAACGAAACTGTCCAGTACGTAGGCTGAGACCTGGCCATTCGGGTGACAAATGATCTCGCGTTTCGAGGCCGGCATATCGACAGACTTTGATGCTTTGTGACTGTTCTGTTCCTATTCATCAGACTCAAGACGGTAACTTTGCTCTAGCTGAGTTGAAATCGAGGTGCAGTACTTGTACATAGAGAGTCTTAGAAGAGCCAGATACCTTGGCCCAACCCAAATCAGTCATTCCAGTCCCTGCCACTCTCGTCGTCGTGGGTGGAGGTTCTCTGAATGTGGGGTACAGGCGGCAGGAAACGCCCACCGGGAGCAAGAAACGTAGCTAATTACCTACCCCACATAGACTTCAGCTTGGTGATATACAACATGCTAGGTAGTTGGTATTTGCGGGGGGGAAGGGCTAACCTGCGGGGTGCATGAGCGTGGCACCGTCCTTTAGTACAGAGTATGGGGTAGGTAACATTTCTACGCTGGTGACGTAAATGTTCAGCGTGTAACTTTCATCTCAAGTATGGGCAAGCTTCGTGACCGACTTACGAATTTCTTTAACTTCGCCTAGAACAAATTTACCGTTCATAAGAAGTTCTCAAACTTTCAACGATTGCGTGTTGGGGAGTCCCTAAAGAATAGACTCAGTAACTCAGTTGAGTTTGTTTCCTGAAGCTCAAAGTCATCCATCACATTATCACAACTTCATTTGCATATTAAAATGTCCATATTAGACAATCCTATCGCGCAAATCATTCTACCAGCCTCTGTACTTTTACTGGTTCTCGCATTCGCCCTCCCAACTCTATTCGAAACCTTTTCCTCTTTGGGGAGATTGCCAGGTCCCTTTGCAGCTCGTTTCTCAAGGCTATGGTACTTAAAGCAGGTTAGCACAGGAAACATCCATCATGTCAATATCGATCTTCACCGGACGTACGGTAAGCCTGAGCTTCTTTGCGACAGATTCGATGGATTGGTGTACTCATAAAATAGGCCCTGTTGTACGCGTAGCGCCAAATCAATATAGCATCGATGATCCGGGTGTGATCAAGACTATTTATGGAATTGGCAAGGGATTTCCAAAGGTAATACTTCGTTTTGATTCACTCACTGAATCTCCGTCTCCTGACAGAATTTGATCAATTCCCTAGGCAGCATGGTATGAAGCCTCCAGCGTACCGAACCCGCCTTGGTGCGATCTTTTCACGGACCGAAACAGCGCACGTCATGCCGCTAATCGGAGAATGGTGGCAAACCTCTACTCTGTGACAACTCTCAAAGACATGGAGCCGGAAGTGGACGATTGCATCGGACAGTTTGTGTCTCGCCTTACACACCTGTCAAAGTCGGGTGGGGTTCTTGACTTGCAATTCTGGATGCAATGTTACGCATTTGATGTCATCAGTCAAATCACTGTGAGTTGCTCCCATTTCCTGACGACTGTCTGAAATCATTTTGACTTTCTTGGTCACATGCAGCTTGGGAAACGATTTGGGTTTCTCGATTCTGGGAAGGACAATCTTGGCATGTTCAAGAGCCTTCATGCTTATCTCAAGTACTGCGCTCTTGTTGGTATTGAGCATGAACTTCACCGCCCCCTTTGGTGGCTTATTACCAAACTGCCCGCGGCCGGGTTGATGCACATTGCGAATTTCACCGCTCTCGAACTTGAAAACGGAAGGAAGGTCTATGACAGCGAACAACTCAACAAAAGTGCCATGCGGAAAGATTTTATGGCAAAACTGTTTCGCCTGCAAGATGAGAATACGGACAAATTTCCTTCCAGCGCAATCTTTGCCACTTGCATGACCAATATCGGAGCTGGCTCTGATACTACATCGATCTCCCTTTGCGCTATTTTGTACGACCTCATGACCCACCCAAGCGTTCTCGACAAGGTATGTTATCCCCTGCAAACTTGGTAGACGTTCAGCTGTGAAGACCATGCTGAAAGTAATCTAGTTGCGCCGGGAGATTGATGCCACATTCGCAGAACTTGGGAATCCGGACTTCATCCCATTCAAAGCCGCGCAGGCATTATGCTATCTACAAGCCTGCGTGAAGGAGTCATTGAGACTGCACCCTGCAACTGGGCTTCCCCTAGCGCGTGTTGTCCCAACAGGTGGATCAACTCTCGCCGGAACGCATTTTCCTGGAGGAGTAAGTACAACAAATCATGACCCAGGCCATTCCGCCATTCGCGTCTGCTAAATTGAGAAACGCAGTGCGTAGTTGGCGTAAACACGTGGGTTTTACATCGAAATAGTAGCATATTTGGGCTTGATGCCGACCGATACCGTCCAGAGAGATGGCTGGATGAAGACAAAGACAAGCTTTCTTTCATGGAGGCCAATTGGATCCCGGTACGTCAATGTCTTGTTCAATACGCCGGTATTTAGATAGGAGAGGCGCGGCAACTGACTTTTGTTTCCCATAGTTTGGAACAGGTTCCCGAACGTGCATTGGAAAGAATATTAGCCTGCTCAAGATCAACAAATTGATTCCCGTTTTGGTGAAGAGGTTCAACTTTAATTGTGTGGATTCCCAAACTGCAAGGCATGAGAACTTCTGGCTGGTCAAACAGGTTGGCGTTCATTGCACGGTGTCAGCAAGAGCTGCAGAGGATGCGTAGAACACAACATGGCAGTCTGTAGCTGGACTATCGCTACATGATCACGAGGGTTATTGTTCTCATGCAATTCTGTTTGCGAATACGGCCCGGAATATTTAGCTTTCCGAAGGACGTGGAGCAACAAAGAATCACTGTAGTGACAGCCTGCGGATGACCAGGAATAGTAGCATAAGCAAATGGAACACGTCGACTCCAACGCGAAATTTCACGCTCGTCCATTCACACAAGACGTATCATCATGTCACCTTTTGCGCGAAATAATGAGAATGACAGGTATTCTATGATTGCCTTTCTGTGTATTATTTAGAGGAGACTTCAGATGGACATGGAGCATGGGAACTCGTGGTCACACCAGGCGGAAGGCTTCGAGCTGTTTAGCAAACAGGGACCTTGATGACCTGGCCGGCCTGGAGGCTCTCAGCAGCGACACCGGGGTTGGCGCCAGTAAGAGAGTCACTGGTGATGCCAAGGCTCTGGGCAACGACGAAGAAGGTGTCGCCAGACTTGATGGTGTAGGTAGCCGGTCCGCCAGTGACGCAAGTAGCCTCTCCAGTGGGGGTGATGCAGGAGGTGTTGTCGGGGTTGCAAACGTCGACGGGGACCAAAAGGACCTGGCCAGCGAAAATGACGTTGGGGTTCGCAAGCTTGTTCTGCCACACGATGTCGCAGATACCAGAGTTGTAGCGCTGCGCGATGGTGGTCAAGGTCTGTCCGGCCTTGACAGTGGTCTTGTGGAAGTTGCCAATCTTGCCGCAAGTGGCGGAAGGAGTCGCGGCGGCGGCAGCGGTAGGGGTGGCTGCCTTTGAGCTGGTTAGCTATTTCTTTTGAACGAATAGAAAAGTAGTTGGACATATGACGCACGGGAAGAGCAACGACAGCGTTGGCAGCAGCGGCAAGGACAGTGAGGATAGAGAACTGCATTTTGGCGAAAATTTTTGATTAATGTAGTAATTAATAGGCAGGAAGTATTGAAATGAGTGGATAGATCTAGCAGATCAAAGTTGTTGGAGGTTTGTGGAAAGAACGACGAGGTTGGTTGGAGAGCCCAGTATAGAAGACCTTCTTCGTGACGGATGCGGACACTACAAATAAATACCCGACGCCATTCACGACGAGATGGAACTCGAACCAGCTATTGGGAAACTCCGATGATCCCGCATTGTCTCGCGAGTTTGCGACGCCGGAAATGGCTTCATCAATTTAGGTTCATGTGCGTTCGCCGATATCCGTATTCACCACTGTTGGAAATGAGCTCACCTCGTTCTAGTGGGGTTTCTTTTCAGTTGCTAACCACGATAAACCTTAGCATGTCGAATTGACTTTCGAGCTGGGTTGTCCTTTGGATTGGAGGCCAGCATCCCTGTCGACGAGTCGTGTCAACGCACTCTGTGGGCAGAGTCATGCAGACTTTGAGAATTTCATTTGTCCACCAATCTTGCCCTGGACCTGGTTTCACCAGCTTTCGACTTCTGCCTTGAGTCCAGCCTCGG
Organism: Colletotrichum kahawae; assembly: GCA_032988895.1. Lineage (NCBI taxonomy): Eukaryota > Fungi > Ascomycota > Sordariomycetes > Glomerellales > Glomerellaceae > Colletotrichum > Colletotrichum kahawae. The sequence continues at coordinate 2,954 of VYYT01000421.1, read as the reverse complement.
AGGATTGCTCCGTCTTTGCAAGAATATCATGAATGTGAGTCTCAGGTCCGCGCGCCAAACGATGGAGTGAGGTTTTGTTCGTCCCGCTTTGCGCAGGCCGAACCTCACAATTGCAGTTCATCGGGGGCAAAGGGTTTCAATAAGAGTAAGGTCTACCTTAGGAAGCAAATCGACGATGCTGGGGACCAGCGGAGTGAATCGGCGCAAATCCCGCACTGCCTAGGAGCAGAGAGCCCTGCCAAGTGGTCACAATACTTCAGCGTGACTCGTACGCCGCAATAGAAAACTTCCGAGTCCACTCCACACGTGCCAGACGAGTGTGCCTTTGCTGACAACCCGACATAGGGAGTGAATCGGTTTGAATATTGAACAGTAGCGCAAAGCTAGAAGGCAAGGCAGCGAGACTTTTTCTGTCTTTTACCGCCAATGAATAAGCTGGTAACTCGGAGACGTCAAGAAGGTGCTTTGTGTCAAGTGTCTAATGGACTGATCGGACACTACAACATAGCCCTGGTCAAGCTTGTGTATTTCCGCAATCGCAATCGGGGTTCGCTTCAAAATCGGGAAGCATGATTGCTGTGGGTAAAGTCTTGAAAGGCCGGTGCAACGGAATCTCGGTGACCCCGGGCTTGGACCGCAAGGATCGTTCTCGGCCGCATCTTCCGAACTGCGCTCCACTGATCCCGGAATCCTGCCAAGCCGGAGACCGCGTTGGCCCTCTTGCGTAGGTGGATTTTACTTTGCCAGGCGGCTTCAATCAAGGACGCGTCTGACTACCTTACCTTACCTTTCAAGCATCAATTCATTTAATTCTTGTAAATGATACGCCGGTAGGAACAATGAGTACTTTTCGGCTTGATATCACTACTTGTCAATTGATCCGGCAAGTCAATCATCTGTTGGAACACCACCCTAGCATTTGGTTGACTACGCACCGCTTATCGTTAAGGGATAAATAGTCGACTATATTATCGCGTGCTAGCAACGTAGAAAGTGCGGTCTTTCGAATGGGCATTCGCTTAACCAAGTGATTATGTGCAAAACTGAAACTTCTGGACTGCGCAAGTGCCACGAACAACAGGCAGTACTGAGTGAAACATCTTCCTCGTCTCCAAAAGAGACAATGGTCCGTGAACCACCTGCAACCCACAAGACTTGGCCCGGTTTGAACAGTGACGGACTCAGATGGCCGTTGGGATTGACGGTCACAAATTCCCATTTGAGTCAGCTTTGAGCAGGTTGCATTTCCCTATTTCGGCCAGAAGCTTGTCTGATGAACCAACGAACGGGTTTTATTGGTCGACAACACTAATAGCCTCCGTTGGATGCAAGCCGTTGCATCCCCGGGTGGGTATTCTTTCCGTTCAATGACAATGATTGGAGCTTGTCCTCTTTCTCCAAAATAGCCCGCCAATGGTAAACAAAGGAGTCTACGACATGTATAACTCACAGGCAGGGCATCCTAATAATCCACTTTCTAACCAAGTCTCTCCCAAGGCTTTCGACTATAAGATACCACTACTCACGCTAAGATGATGACCTCGACTTTAGCTTCTCCTTGGACAAGCCACCGAGCCAGAACAAATACATTGAAGCTACTATGGAAGGATCCTCCGCCATTGACTCCACTACCGCCTTCCAGCCAGCAACTACCGGTATAAGCTCCGCGGCCACAGAGAGCCAGCCAGTGGTCGCACAAACATACCCCTTTCCGGGCTCTCCCGGTCATGCCTCTGGCCCAGCAATAGTTGACGTCGATGATGGAACTGTTCGTGAATTCCCCAACCAACGTTTTCACTTATTAAGGCATGAAGTTTTAGCATACTGATTACAGCACGTAGACTGACGATGGATCCTCCATTGATGATCGCATGTATAACTTCCAGAGAAAATTTGGCCTCGCCATGAAACTCGCTAATATGCCCAGGACAACGTACACCGCGTCGTTAACATCCAGCGTGGTTGACTATCCCACCGAATATGGTCGAAGATATCACGCCTTTCGCCAGGGAGGTGAGCCTTTGCATTCAACCTTATTCTCGGTCTTTACTAATATCTGTAACACGCTGCCAGCGTACCAGTTTCCAAATGACGATGTAGGTCTCTCCCATTATCCTTTCTGTTTGCGGGATGTTCTCTGATTATCAACTCCTTTCTCCTCCTCAGCAAGAACTCGATCGGTTAGACTTGGCCCACAAGATGATGCTCAAGACTTTATCCGGTAGACTATACTTGGCTCCGTTGGAGAAGGATAAGGTGCGCAGGATCTTCGACATTGGAACTGGCACTGGCATGTGTATATCTACCCGCGCAAGCCCCCACCGTTTGGTCACTAAACACATAACTTACGTTCTTTAGGGGCTGTGGAGATGGGAGACTGCTTCCCGAATGCTGAGGTATGTGTGGAGATTTGCCGCTAATACGTTACATTAGTTTTCTAAGGCGTTTAACGTCATGTAGATCATTGGCAACGATCTGAGCCCCATCCAAACACCATGGTATTACGCTTCTGGTCCGATAACGTTACGGTTGCTGATGAATAGCAGGGTGCCTCCAAACGTCAAGTTCGAGATCGATGATGTTGAGAGCTCTTGGGTTGGTGTTGAAAAATATGACTACATTTTCTGTCGGTATATTGTCGTCGCACTTCCCTCCTACACACCACCCCACCGGCCCCCACTGTTAGTGCCGCGCTGGGTTCGTCACCCTACCACTAACACCACCAAATCCACCCCCATAACCTACTCTCGCCCGCGATAGCCTCAGAGCTAGCCGCGGGCGCCTCGTAGGGCCCTAACGGCCTCTTATCCTCTATGTATAACCTGCTGAAGACCCCTCCCCCCCTTACCTCCCTACCCCTGCGTCCGAGGGGCCTCACGCCCCCCCCTATCCGGCCCCTTGGAAGAGGGCCACAATCGGCCACTACTGCTCTTCAGCAAGCCCGGGAAGGTCGG
>VYYT01000420.1:0-11223 GCA_032988895.1 Colletotrichum kahawae | reverse complement strand
GGCACCTAGCTACGGAGATACGTGGTCGGGCTAGGCGGTGTGCCACGGTAGAATAGTGGATCCGGCGGAGCCGGATCTCGGTAACTGCTCCGGCAAAGCCGGAGATCTCGGCCGGGCTCTAGCCCGTGACACTCTTGTTGCTATGTATTTACGGCAACAATGAGCCCCAGTCGGTCAACTTGTGGTATACAATAGGCTTAGCCCTACGGCTTGCTATAGGCATGAACCTGCATCGTGTCGAGACAATCGCCTCCAAGGAACCTCTTGAAGCAGAAATGTGTAAGAGGCTTTTCTGGTGCGTCTACACCATGGATCGGGGCATCTCAATGTCTCTCGGCCTTCCCCTCGGGATCCAAGATGCAGATATTACTATGCCACTACCATGATCTCTTTCCGATGACGCTCTCGCCAACCCATCTCAGGAAACACCATTGAGCTTCGGCCCCGACGTGAACGATTTGTCAACATTCCTTCACATCATTGAGCTTCGCCGCATCAATGCTGACATCTACAAATCACTGCCCTCGGCGGGAGACACGAACCTCGCAGGGAGCAACATCGACGTAATTCGAGTCCAACACCACACCAGACTAAACCAACGGCTCGTCTCAGCTCCCCGTTACTTAGTCCCAACATCCATGCACCAAACACCCGAATGGTTCCAAATCGCTTATCACCAAGCAATCATGAATCTCTATAGGCCATCACATGCATCGCCAGTTAGCACCATCGAAGCCCTGAGACATTGCGCGGACTCGTCAATAAGTCTCATCAGCTGTTATGCGGCGCTGTATGCGAAGAACAAGGTCACATACACCTTCGTGGCCCTAACTTCACTGTTCATGGCGGGCGTCACCATGCTGTACTCACTCAGGGCCAGCGCCGTCCTGAGACAAGAACTCACGCGTGACGTGGTGGAGTCCAACATCAGGTCGTGTACAACACTCCTTCGGGATATATCACATGGAGGAGCGGTTGTAGAGAGAAGCGTCGGGATTGTTCAGCGACTGGGAAGGGCCACTCTGCCCTTCTTCCAGAGCAACCTTGACCCTGCCGATAACCAAGTTGACATAGAGTTCATGTCTTGGTTTGGTCTGAAGGGTCACCACCCAACAGATCATAGTTCGGCTCAGCCGACGCCAAGCGCTGATATTCCTTGGAACGATCTGTTTGAACATGGTTTTGATCTTGGAAATATCTACTGCGGGGATGTATTGATATAGCATGGGGTATCAAATTCTTTCAATGATCAATGAAAACTCTTTCGGACGATCAACTTCTTTCTTCCTTTCTAACTTTTCTTCTTCGCAGTTTGCCGCCTGGAGGCGCACCTTGTTGACTGCCGTATGACTCTCACGGGAAAATATTCGAGAGCCAGGATGGTCGGACGATCAACTTAGTATACTGCTGCTCATGCTTTCCAATCTCCAGTAATCATAGACTAAGGGTCCATCAAAGCCTCTATCCTACGAGACCTATCGTCCAACTCCATGCCAAGCATGCATCGGACCCGATCCGATGGCAACGACCTTCCTACGAACGAAGGACTATCTGCTTGCTCTTGGCATGTTGGGAGGTTCTATATGATAGGTGGGCTGAGTTGCGGGACAAGCCCGCAACCCTGGCTGGTCTTGGGCACATTCCTGAATCCTCTGAGATTTGCGATGTGGAAATAAGGTTGATACAGTTTCGATCTACCAAGCAACCCGCTTCTTCCCCACCTGTCGCTTCCCCGGACTCAGTTCAGGCGCCATGAAGACCTTGTAAGCTCATAACCACTCCCACGTTCATAGGCTGCTTGGTTCCCCAGGTTTTCCCAACCCCGCGGGGAACCTAGCAAACATGCCATTCGAGAGTCATGCCAAGGATCACGAGCGTGAGGGTGTATCCGAACGGGATGCACATTTGAGAGCCGCTTCAGAATATTTAAGACGTCGGGGTGAGGTGCGAGAGAGGTTCCTCCCCATAACCCAGGGACGGCAGCCAGATTGCTTCACGCCTCTTGAGTGCCTCTCAACGTCTCAGCTTTTCATATCTTCCACTCTCAGAATATCATCCACATTTTCGCCGGAGATCAGATCTGTTGCATCGTTTGAACATGGGGTGCTTTAATATCCACGCTTCGGGGACGAACGACCCCCCAGAAGTGCGGAACTGGCGCATCCATTTAATCGCACTCGTGGCTTACATGTCAGCTTTAGCATGTAAGACCACATTTCACCGTGGATAATATGAATTGGATTAGACGTTCTAACCCATACACCCGTACAGTGGGTTACGACAGTGCCGTAATCGGCGGGACGATGGCTCTTGACTCCTTCGTCAGGGACTTTGGCCTCCTCGATGCCACGCAGTCTAAGAGGGATGAAGTCCAAAGCAACATCGTCTCTACATTTTATGTACGTCACCTACCCTTGACGGTTTCGAAGTATGCCTTCTTAAGGTTGACATGGGACTAACCTCGCAACACTCAGGCTGGTTGCTTTTTCGGCTCGCTGTTGACCTTCCCCGTTGCCGAAAAGCTCGGTCGCAAACGAGCAATCCTCATTGCATCTTGTGTCTTCCTTCTTGGTGGTACGGTAATGACAGCATCTAATGGGAATATGAACATGGTTATCGGCGGTCGTGCTGTCGCTGGCTTGGGCATCGGAGCCTGTGCCCTCGTCGTGCCGGTTTACATCGCAGAAACAGCCCCACCATCCATTCGGGGCCGTCTAATCGGGATATTCGAGATTGCTTCTCAAGGAGGAGGGATGCTCGGATTCTGGATCAACTACGCAACCGATCAGATCGTCGCCAACGATGCCAAGACGCAGTGGATAGTTCCTCTCGCTTTCCAATTGGTACCTGGGGTTCTCTTGTTCATCGGCATGTTCTTCTGCCCAGAAAGCCCCCGATGGCTGGCTAAGGGCGATAACTACGAGTCAGCGCAGCGCGTGCTGACCATGATTCGGGGACTTTCAAATGATCATTCTTACATCAGACACGAGATGGGCGAGATACGAACCCAGATTGAGCAACGAAGCACGACAAAAATGAGCAAGACCGCGAAGGCCAAGAAGTTATTCCAGAAAGGTGTCCGCAACCGTCTGGGTATCGGGCTAGCTCTGATGTTCCTCCAAAGTTTTACTGGGGTCAACATCCTCATGTATTGTGAGTCGAAAGTTCCGTTATAGCTTCGCCAGGGATGATGGAAGCGGTCGTCCTTCTGTTCATGGCGCCATGCTAACAGGTTTATGCTTCTACTAGACTCCCCTCGAATTTTCGAAACACTCGGCGTTACTGGGACCTCTACCAAGCTCTTCTCGACCGGATTTTATGGAGTTGCAAAGACTCTCGGTATGATCACCTTTACCGTTCTCGTCATTGAGAAGGTTGGGCGACGCAAAGGCATGATATGGGGTTCGGCTTTAGGATGTATTCCGATGTTCTACATTGGATCCTACGTCATGAAAGCCAACCCCATCGAAGCAGCAGCAGCTGGAAGACCGGTCGCTAAGGACGGCTGGGCATATCTCGCAATTACTTGCGTTTATATTCATGAATTTATCATCACGGCGACATGGCAGGTAAGTAGGATGCGTAACCCAAAGAAGGTTTCTTTATATTCAACGGCTAACCAAGCCATAGGGGATTACGTGGACGGTCTGCTCCGAGATATTTCCCTTGGATATCCGCATGCTGTGCGTAGCTCTTACGACAGCAGACACATGGGTCGGATCGTTCATAATCGCACGAACAACACCGTACATGATTTCTGATCTGGGATACGGAGCGTACTTTTTCTTCAGTGCCATCCTGGTCGGCATGGGTATTTGGGCATTTGCCTTCGTCCCTGAAACCAAAGGTAGGGCCCCTTTCAGACATCGCAAATACATGAGGAACTTATTCCCTAATCTTCCCATCTTCAGGTATTTCGCTTGAGGACATGGACGCTTTGTTCATGAGGCCTACTCACAAAATTGTTTGGGCTCAACTTCGGCGGAAGCCCTTCCCCATGGAGCGAGTAGAGGCGGAGGCAAATGCTAAGGACTTGGAGGTTGAAGAAGTTGAGAAAAGGTGATTCAACCTATTCAGGGTATCTGAGATCAGATGGGTCCAATGGGAGGATTGAGACTTGATTTGATATCAGAGTGTTGCCATCAGATTGTCCAGTAACTTCCGTTATCTTGAGTTCCAACTAATTACAAAGGGCCAGTCATCTTCATAGCCGAGACGGCGAGCTTACGATCATCGATACCGATTGTAACAAGCTCTTAATATCGACCAAGTCGAAAATGTATTTTCGGCACCGTTAAATTCACTGTGATCCACACGCTCTGGCAATTGTTTCCACAGAGCCTTGATCTCTTGATGAAGTTCCGAATGTCCGATGGGAAAGAAAGGCAAAGCCTTCTCATAAAAGCAAAGTGCACGAGCAGCATGTCCACTCTGCACATCTGCCTTCGCTCTTAGTCCTTCCGTCACCCACCAGTCATCTAGATTGTCAAAGTCTTTCCTTGAAACAGGTTGGGCGCTTTCATGGAAATCAGGGGAAGGAATTCTTCGGCACATGTCGTCGTAATGATCTTTATCTGCTTCTTCTTGCAGGATAAGGTGGGTCAGTTCGTCATCATCCCAGCTAGTCCAGTCGTCCAAAATCATGGAGTGATTGATCGAGGTAGCGCCTTCAGAGCCAATCAATGTTGCATTTGCCGACAAGAGTATAGCAGCGTATCTAGACTCATCTTCTGTGATGACAATGCGGACATTGATTACTGGCTCACCTCGGGGAGCTGGCGGAATGCCTTCCAGTTTGAGGGTGGCGAGCTTCTGGTTCTCTGTGGTGGCAACAAAGCCACCCAGTACAATTGGAATTGTGACGACTGTCTGGTTGTCGAAAGTGGTCGTGAAGTTGAGTGTCTTCGCTGTTGGAATGGGCGTGTTTCGTTGGACCATTTGGCTGGTAGAACCGCCTGCAACCCCGACTCCAACAGCGCGGGGAATAACAATAGACATATACTGAACTTCTGCGCATTGCAACCCTGTGAGACCCCTGGAAATCATTGCAGCTCCCAGAGTGACCGCCTCGGGCCACTCGCTGTGGATGAAGTACTCGACTGAAGAGTTGTTGTTGAAGAACTCCTCCAGCAAGGCACGGATGGCCGGATGCTGTGTATATTCACCAGTCATGATGACCCGTGGAATGTCCTTCTTGGTGAGATTAGCCTTCTCAATTACGTACCCAACGAGATTGGCGACTTCTTTGGTACGGGTTTCTTTGGCTCTACCATCGAGCTCATTCGCAAAGGGTCCGAAAGCTTGGCTCAATTGGTTGTCCATCGATGAGGAGTAAACTTCGATGACTCCCTGGTCAATGTCGATAACCGAAACTTCAAAAATCTCTCTCCCCATATCAAAAATCAGGAAGGGTTCTTCATTGTAGAGTCCGACATCCAAGTTCAGGCCTCTAACTGTAGATGTAAGAGCGCTGGTAACTCTGAGAACGTCCAGTCCAACCTCTTCGCCAAGTTGCTTCAGAAGTGCACGTGTCGGATCAGATATTAAAGCCTCTGGGACGGCAATGACAGTCGTTTTTGACGATTCTCCAAGCCAGCCTTCTGCTATAGTTTTGGATTGCTGCAGGGTAGCCAGGAAGGTTCCGTTGGATAACAAGTTTCCGCCGAAGAAGTTTGGGTCCGGCGGCGGGTTCGCAAACGTCTTTGCCATGAAGAAGTCCGGCTCGTCTTTGTGGCAAATCATGTGGCTAAATATGTAAGTGATCGATATTTGAAGCACTTCTCGGGACAAACAGTACCTTGAATCAAATAAAGCACTCTGCAAACTTGGTTCCTGTCCAGACAGGAAGAAATCAGGTAAATTTGCGTCGTCTGGGGAGGGCGTCCACTCTGGTAGGGTGTCAATGTTTGCATTCAGTCTGCATCGAACGGAACGAACTTGTGTTTCCATCAGGTATTCTTCTGAGACCGTGCCATGTCGACCCGACCGTCGAATGCGACCGGCCGATATTCTGTATATCAAGGTTGAGCCAAAGTCACCCAGGTTCAGGAAAGAGCATGACTTACAATGACAAACACGTTAGGATACTCTGACAGACCCCCCCAACATTCGTACGCGGAAGCATAATGTATGCTTGAAAAAAGAACGATTAGCGTCGCAAGTACGCCAAGGCCGGGGCCAGAACAGCGGTTGGGCCTCATGATGATCGCCAAGGACAGTGAAGGTGAATGGTGTTCAAATTCTGGCAGTTGCAAAGTTCGCTACTAGCCAAGCGTTTACCAAAACATAGACCTGGACGTAAATCGAGCATTTATGAAGACTCCATGTGCATACGGTGTCAACATCTACCAGGCAGTCGTGATGAAGCCAGATTTCTGGTTTGCAACAGACTTGTCCTCCTCGTCAAAATCTTATTTCGGGCAAGGGGCGCTCACTCATCGCTTGGGAAATGCATGGCCCGTGCGAGGGCAATAACGATGCCGTTTTCTGTCTATTGTGGGCTGGGAAGTCTAGGCAACAGCGGAAAGAATACGAGGCGCTGCAGGAATGATCCAACTTGCTGCAGCCCGAATCTACTCCGCTCCGGGATTCGTTTTCGACCGTCGGCACAGACAGCAATCGACGACATGGCAAAGTGGACTGATAGCCACCGACCTCAGTGAATGTTGCCTGATATTATCCTAAAAGTCATGGAGCAATCTTTCAGACTTCGCATAGGACAAAATAAAACAAAATCTAGCATACAGGCCGTTGATGATCAAAAGAGGTTTCTGCTTGAGCCAGACAGAGATTATGCTTCTCTCAGGGCGCTGCCAGGCCGGTCAAGCCTTACACCCAACCTCCTTGGAGCAAAAGAGTCGAACTTTTGCCCCCACAACATTGCCTGCGTATATTCTCCGTCCGTTGTCAATTCGAAACTATTCATAGTGAAACTATTGCAAGGTTTAAGTCTAGAAACAAACCAGAGAAAAGATTCGTCGTATATAAGCACGTTAGGGGTCTCTTACCAGACCTTCAAGCTTGAAGGTCGCCCTCTCGAAGATTGCGGACCACAATCGTCCATTGCCATTCTATTGTTCGCCGGCCAACACACACGACTGCTACCAGCCAGAATTTTGAATGAGATGCCTACTTAGAGTGTGACCCTTGTTGCGATCCAACATGATCCAACCCAGCTGGGTTATATAATTGGAAGCGGTTCCAATAGATCTCATCTTACACAGCAATGTCCATTTCGGATCCGATGGTGATTCGGCAAAGCAGCCGTAGCAGCAATTGTCGCCAGTAGCTGTTCATAGTGAGCTAGCTGTAGTCACTCGAATTATGACCTTTTCCGTTGAAACGCTTGCATTGGCTTTGTTTCTACTCATCTCCCAGCGGTTATTCGCAGAAAAGACACAAGTGCCACGCATTCTGTGTGCATACAGATCAATCTCAAATACCATGTATCTTAACATCCTCATCAATAGCAAAAGGCGTAGACATTGCCGGAATATCACCGCTGGGATGTCAGCTATTGATTATGATCATGATTGACTTCAATGTTATGGGAGTATATGTACTGCAACATGCCATCAATCGCGTCTACTCAGTTCATACCCCGGCAAACCAAGAGAACGGATTACTTTATAAATATACATGAACTAGGGTGTAGTTTAATCTGACAGGCAACAAAATAAACAGACAACCAAAACAAAAAAGTGTCTTCCCTGTCGAATTGTAGTCCTGCTGCTCTCACCTGTCACGGGCTAGAGCCCGGCCGAGATCTCCGGCTTTGCCGGAGCAGTTACCGAGATCCGGCCCCGCCGGATCCACTATTCTGCCGTAGCACACCGCCTAGCCCCGGTATGCTTCACCGCTGCTAGGCGCCTATCCCTGTAAAGTCCTTTCTTCCTTCTTCAGCTTAGAATAGTCAATCGACGGCACCTCTACGTTGAACAAGCCTAGGGGCCAGCCCCTTACATATTCTAAGCTCAACAACAAAAGACGCTATACGAAACCTCACGAGAGCGATACGACCGATTCGCTAGAGGGTAGCGCAACGAGAAGACGCTATATGAAACCTCACGAGTGCGACACGATGGATTCGCCAGAGGGTAGCGCAAACGACGCGATGACTGCAGAGATTGACCGCAGGGTTAACGAAGCGGTTAACGTAAGCATACGTCCTCTTCAGGACCAGATGACGCAGCTCTTGATAGCTCTGAACGGGCTTATGTCAACGGATAGAGCAACCCTTACGCCGCTTACGAGTAGCGTACCTACCCCGTCTACAGCCGATACGACTATATAGGCAACGAGCGACGGTATTGCAACAATAGTGGCTGAGCCCTATAAACCAACCTCAACTAGACGACCGAGGCCAACGCTTCCTGACCCCCCAAAGTTCGATGGCATAAGACGACGGTTCTTATAGTGGGCTCTAGAGATGAACTCGAAGCTATAGATCGACGCTGAAGCTATAGGCGGAGAAGAGAGCGCGTTCGCATATATCTACGCTAGGCTGGAGGGAACCGCCTAAGCGACATCCTCTGCCTTCTTCGCTGATGGAGTAGCCCGAGGAGACACCTCCCTAGCTCGATTTATGGACTATCTCGAAAGAACGTATAGGGACCTAAACGCTGAAGCCCGAGCCTTGGATAAGTTACGCACTATGCGGTAACGAGAGGAAGAGAGTTTTACTTCCTTCTTTCCTAAGTTCGAGAAGGAGCTTACAGTAAGTAAAGGAGGATCTTAGCAAGATAAGATCAAGATTAACTACTTAGAGGGCGTACTGAATTCCCAGTTAAGCAACCTATTGATAGGGGTACCAGAAGCGCCAAAGGACTACCACTAGTTCACAAAACTGCTTCTCACTATGGGATCCCGCTTAGATAGCCGGAAGCTTAGGGAACGCCACCTCAGCTACACTCCTCAGAAAGCGCCGCAACCCAACCGCTAACGAGATATAGAAGGAGATGTGGTGATGTCTGGCGTTAGCCGCGCTAAGGGTAAGGAGAAGGTAAGGGCACGACGCCGACGAAGCAGTTCCTTATCCGAAGACCTGCCGCAGTTCGCGAGAGATAACCGCAAATGCTATAACTATAACCAGATTGGCCATATCGCCATGCAATGTCGTAAGCCAAAGCGTTCAGGACCTAAGAAGGTCAAGAAGGTCAAAAAAGCCAAGAAGCTGGAAGAGAGTAGCAACGACAGTGCTATAGAGGCTGAAGAGAGTTCTGAGGCCGAAGAGAACTCGGGAAAAGAGTAACTCCAACGCAAAGTCGGGCGTTGGAGGCTAAGCCTAGTGATATCACAGAATGGAAGCAGTTTAAGCATCGCATAAGCAGCAAGTCAGCAGTGATCACTACCCGTATACATAAGGGCACTCAAGCAGACGCCCTAGTAGACACTGGGTGCGACCTATACGCCCTTGTCGACCACGACCTTGCCCGCAAGCTCCGCCTACTAGTAGTAGACCGCTCTGAGCGTCTGCTAGGTAGCTTCAGCGAATCTACAGGCGCTACAAAAGCAACAGGCGTAGTTGTTTTCAACCTCGAGCTATGTGGTTATGATGAGAAGATCTTTGCGTATACTGTACGCGGCCTTGGCGACGACCTGTTCCTAGGGAAGCCTTAGATAGAGAGGAACCGTATCCTATATGATGCTGCCGCGCAACGGATACGACATAGGAGGGGTAGCATAGACCTACGCCTTAAAGGCGAAGAGGAGCCAGAACGAGTGCGCCAGATCAGGGCTGCCCAGCTCCTCCCAGGAGCCCCTTTCGCAACGCTCTATGAGAGGGCGCAACAACGCACTAAAGGAACCAAAGGATACGAAGTCCGAGCGATCAGCCTAGCAGATATACAGAAGGCTCTTATGAAGAAGACTGAAAAGGCAGACCTAAAGGCCCTCCTTCCGCCAGCTATACTAGCTGAGTTCCACAAGCTGTTCCAACCTGACGAAGCCGCCAACCTTCCACCGCATCGCCCTGGGGTTAACCATAAGATCCCTATTAAACAAGATAGCGATAGTAATAAAGCTATACTACCATAGGGCCCCCTCTATAGTATGTCACGAGAAGAACTCCTCGTTCTCCGCAAGACCTTACGAGACCTACTCGATAAAGGCTTTATCCGCGCTAGCAGCTCAGAAGCATCAGCCCCAGTACTGTTCGTACGTAAACCAGGCGGAGGGATACGATTCTGTGTAGACTACCGAGCTCTGAACGAACTCACTAAGCGCGATCGATACCCTCTCCCCTTGATCCAAGAGACGCTACGCACAGTTAGCGCTGCTAAGTGGTTCACGAAACTAGACGTGGTCGTAGCGTTCCATAAGATACGAATTGCTGAAGGAGAGGAGCATAAGACAGCCTTCCGGACAAGATATAGGCTATTTGAGTAGCTAGTTGTTCCCTTTGGACTTACAGGAGCCCCCGCCACATTCCAGCGATACATCAATGGAGTACTTCGAGAGTACTTAGACGACTTTGCAACCGCATATATGGATGACGTCCTGATCTACTCAAATGGATCAAAAGGGGACCATGAAGCAAAGGTCCGGCTAGTTCTCTGCAAGTTAGCTGATGCTGGCCTCCGGCTCGACCCGCATAAGTGCGCGTTTTCTGTGAAGACAGTTAAGTACCTTGGGTTTATTATCACAGCTGGAGTTGGTATCTCTTGCGACCCTGAGAAACTGAGGGCAATCAAGGAATAGGCTGCGCCAAGGACGGTTAAAGGAGTGCGAAGCTTCCTAGGGTTTGCAAACTACTACCGGATCTTCATCCCAGCATACTCAGAGATTGCTGGACCCCTGATAGCTCTTATAAAGAAGGGTATCCCCTTCTGCTAGGGTAAGGAACAAGAAGCAGCATTCCAGGAGCTCAAGAGGATCTTTGCTACTAAGCCTGTTCTACATCAACTAGACCCTAAGCGCACAACCTATGTTGAGGCTGATTGCTCAGGCTTTGCTCTCGGAGGCGTACTCTCACAGGAAGATGAGCATGGCAGACGTCATGCAGTAGCCTACCACTCGCAGCGGCTGAACGCCGCCCAGTTCAACTACCCAATCCACGATAAAGAGATGCTAGCTATTATGAGCTGTCTAAGAGAATAGAGAGCAGAGCTACAGAGTGTCGGCCACTTCAGGATCCTATCAGACCATAAGAACCTAAAGTACTTCATGACGAAGCAGAAGCTTACAGAACGGCAAAGCCGATGGGCAGAGGAACTATCTCAGTAT
>VYYT01000419.1:0-11367 GCA_032988895.1 Colletotrichum kahawae | reverse complement strand
CATCAAGGAGACCGTTGTAGAGGCAGAGAACTACTCAGCCAGAGATGCCTTACATCACCTCCAAACCCGCTTCACGATGGACTACAGCGACCCTGGTAGAATCGGTTCGAGGCCAGCAAGCGTAGACAATAAGATAACCCTCTCCTTCTACCTAGATATGATTAGCATCATCAGCGTCCCCCTGAAGCCTATCCTTATCAGCGGTACGATCTTCAATAATATAGAGTTCTCCTTCCAGAACTGGTCAGCGCCCTATAGCTCAAAGCATGCTCTAGGGAAGATACATTTCGACCTCCGCCACCGCACATTCCGCCTAGGCAAAGCCTCCTCTCGAGAGACATGGTATATTGTGATGCACCCTAGGGATCTGGAGATAGACAACCTTGAGAGGTCTGCTATAGAACATAGCCACCAGCGAGCCCAGTCTGCAAAGCATAGTGCTATGCTCAACCACCACGCCAAAATTATGGTAGCATTCATCAAGTCTGTCTTCTCCAGCGAAGGACTGTGTCAATGCAGTGGCGTGGACGCTTCCTGGGGCCTGAACAAGTCGAACAAGAGGCAGATCAACCACACAGACTGGACCATATTCCAGGAGAAGTTCATGGAGAAGTGGCCAGAATTCATCCAGGACTATACCCACGACAGTTTCTGGACGGAGAACAGCCCTGCCTTCCACGTTTACAACCATGGGAGCAATACTCAGATCAACACCCCCAACAACAATAGGAGCAATACTCAAATTGAACCCCCTAACGATGATGGGGGTGGCATTGAGATCACATCCCCCACAAGCCTGCACCATCTCGACATCGAATCCGGCCTACAGCACCGCCCTCCGCCATCCAGCAGACAAGCTAGCCAGCGCCAGTCCAGCAGGCGCGCAACACCTAACAATGCCAGACGGAGTACAAACAGCCGCAGTAGTAGAGAGGGAAGCCATAGGAGCAGCAGTCGGAGTAGCCGCTCCAAGCCGTACAACACACGCCAGCGCTATCGCAGCCAGCAGAGCCGGATAACAAATAACCAACAAGATGGAGACCCTTTCGAGACGCCAAGTGGGGAGGCCAGCGATACAGACCAGGTGAGGGGGTGGTTCGACAGCGGACTCAAGCAGCTCCAACACACACTACACCAGAAGTATGCAGTAAACAACATCAGCTACATCTCCTACGCTATTGCTGTCGAAATACAGATAGTGGAGGAGGAGAGTAATAGTGACAGATTTGCTAACCGCACTTACCTGGCAAACCATGCCCAAGTCAGGGGACAATATAACAGCCCTCACAACTTTACCTTCTTCCCAATGGCTTTCCACCCCAACTTTGGAAATTTCTCATCACCCATGCCGCCGAAATTCCTCAAGCCCATCTGCAACCTCGCCAGGGCCAAGATCAGGCAGGACAGTAACCAGAGAGAGGTCCTATCTGCAGGCTTCTTCCAAGGATACTCCAATATCAAACATGTCATCCGCCACACCCCCAACGACCTCCTCACCTCGAGGGGAGTGGCTACCAGCGCCCTCACCCTGCCTCCATCCGCAGTCAATAGAAACGCCAGCGCGAG
Source organism: Colletotrichum kahawae (assembly GCA_032988895.1). Taxonomy (NCBI): domain Eukaryota; kingdom Fungi; phylum Ascomycota; class Sordariomycetes; order Glomerellales; family Glomerellaceae; genus Colletotrichum; species Colletotrichum kahawae. The sequence continues at coordinate 9,801 of VYYT01000419.1, read as the reverse complement.
GAAGCAGCAGAGACATCTTCTCAACCTCCTCAGAGGCAGCGTGGAGCCAGACTCCAACCCTGACCTCCAGAGGCCGTTTGCACGCAAAGGCGCCCTTATTAAGAACCTCTATGGAATAGATTTAGCCGCATTCCAGCTTAAGCAGGTCTTCCACATCAACACACAGAACCTCATCACAAGCAAGAGAAACTTCTACACAGTCCTGGAGCCTATCTTCTACCTGACAGCATGGTTCCGCCAGCAGAAGCAAGTGTACTTGGGCATACTGCACAACTTCCACGCCAACCTCTTCCCCCGCGTGCTCGCCGCCTTCTCAACCATCTTCAACCATGCTATATGCAGCCTCAGGGAGCGGATCATAGACCGCGGGGACAAAGGCCCTTCCGTTGCCCTGGCCGAGGCAGTTGCAGCCATCGACCGCCTCGGGTACTACTGCTATACCAGCGACCCTAGAGTGCTGCCGCGGAAGGTGCTGGGCTTCCTCGGCACAACGGAGAGCCTGTCCACCTGCGCATGGCCGTACATCTCCCCGGAGATGCTCGACTTCAGGGAGCTGAACGGGTGGCTGAACCGCTATATCTGGCCCCGAGAACCCCAGGGCAGCCCAATCCTACTTCACATCGCCGCCATCAACTACCACTACAGGCCAACTATCGCAAGTGCCCGCCTCAGCCAGCTCCGCTTCTCAGAGCTCAGACATGCAAACTTCCAAGACTTAGCCTCTATCCAGAAGTATATATCTTATATATTCTGCGACCTCTGGGTGCCTCAGATGAGGGCATTTGTACTATTTCAGCTCCGCCGCCGCATAGCCAGCAGCTTATCCTCAACCAGTACCACCCAAGCACACAAGGAGGAGATGAAGGTAGTAAGCGCTAACTTGGATATCTGGGAGCAGGTAGAACATCCGTTCTCCCAAGAGTAAGTACCCTCGATAGAAGCAAAGCAAAGGTCGAGAGGGAAACCAACTAACCAGTTCGTTCCACAGCTAATTTGATACTCTTTTCCCCGGACCGGTTATAAACGACATTACCCAGCCTTCTAGGACAGCCAGCAAGAAGCATTTCTGTATCACAACCTCTACACAGCGTGCTTGCTCGTATGCAAGTCTGGTTTACAAGACAGCGCAGCTTGCAAAGGACTCTGCCGCGAAGAAGAGGGTGGCATCTCTCCACAGCACCTGGCACCCCACGTTACAGGGGGTGATCTCGGGTGTGGCGTCCAGCCAAAGACCCTCGCCCATGATCTCCAGCCAACATCCGGAGAGGGAGCAGTGGGAGGGGCTAATCCAGACAGCTCTGCTAGATAACAAGATCGACTGGGTACCTAGCAACCAATCAGGCCGCCTCGTGGCATGAAACATCACCTTCCTCCAGGAGCCCTCAGAAAGCATCCTCTATCCCCTAACCTTAGGGTATCAGACAATGGAGATGCGAGCCATGGATGCGTCAGCCCAGATAAGACAGCAAGCACAACCACAGCCAACCCGAGAGGAGTTTCTTGATTTCGGGGTCGCCTTCCCTTTCCGTACGCTTCCCGAACTCGTCGAGCAAGGGTTTATCGCCCAAATCGAGAGAGCCAACCCCAACCAGGACGCCAAGACAACTAGCCACTACGCCAAAGTCAGGAGCATACTAAGAACTCGCCTCCAGCAGCCTATGTACCAGTTGATCGTTATCCAAGCCATAGTCCTAGCAACCCTAAACACATATCTGGATGCGGATTTGAAAAAAGATCCCGAATCTCACTGGGTTTGGAAAGCGAACCCAACCCCCCCCAAGAACCGTGAGCCCCGGGCAAGAGCTGTTGCTTTCATCACCTATGCGATGTGGTTTCTTTGTCCCGAGGAGATCCCTCTGGACGACTGGACGACGCTTGGCCAGAAGGCGTGGGGGAGGAAAACCATGAAGGAAAAGATTGGTATGTCCCCATATCCATCTAATCAGCCACGGAGGCCTATAAGTAACGAGGGTAAGCTAATAAATCTATATAACAGAGCATAAGGGTGTAACAATACGACACCTGCTTGCTATCGGATGGGTTGTTCCCAGGGCTCGGAACACTGGTAAGAAGAGCCCTACCCTTAGCGAAGTCAGACTAGAAGATAAAGCAACACTCCAAGGATGGTACCAGCGGATAGTTTCAGCCTCGACAAGACCGCACAAGTTTATGCGGTTAGTTCTTACCCCTAAGGGCTGGGAAGAAGCAGGGGAGGCGTCTAAGCTAATCGTGAGAGGAAGGAGGAGGGAGTGATACGGGGACTCAGAAGAGGCGTCCAGCGTCTAAGGGAACAAGTAGAGGATGAGGTTTTATAATCCTGAGGTATTATTCATATACTATAGTAATAGAAAGCATACATTATAAATGGAATCCTAGAATTAGATTATAACATAGTGTCTGAGGTAAGCAGGGAATTATGTTTCGAAAAAGAGGAAAGCTATCAGGATGTATAGCGTCATGATCATAATCTTATGCCTAGAAATATAACAAACGAAGTAGGAATATTTCATACTAAAATCCTAACCCTAGGTTCGGGAACGGGATGTCTGAGGTAGGAGGAATCTGCGTTGAAATCCTACGCCGCGGTTTAGAAAACGAGAATATAGAGTGGGAGTGCTCTATATCAGAATTCTACATCCAGGGTTAGAAATAGCATCTCTGGAGGAGGAGGAACTAGAGTTGAAATCACATACCTGGGTTTAGAAATAGGAACTGTGAGGTAAGAGGAATCTATGTTTACATCCTAAACCCGGGGTTAGGAATAGGACCTCCTAAGATGAGAGGAATCCAAGTTCAAATCCTAAACCCGGGTTTAGGATTAGGATCTCTAACATAAGAGGCATCCAAGTTCAAATCCTAAACCAGGGGTTAGGATTACGATCTCTAACATAAGAGGAATCCAAGTTCAAATCCTAAACCCAGGGTTAGGATTACGATCTCCTACGATGAGAGGAATCCAAGTTCAAATCCTAAACCCAGGTTTAGGAATAACATCTCCTAAGATGAGAGGCATCCAAGTTCAAATCCTAAACCCAGGTTTAGGAATAACATCTCCTAAGATGAGAGGCATCCAAGTTCAAATCCTAAACCCGGGTTTAGGATTACGATCTCCTAAGATGAGAGGCATCCAAGTTCAAATCCTAAACCCAAGTTTAGGAATAAGATCTCTACCATAAGAGGCATCCAAGTTCAAATTAAATAACATAGCTAATTAGCATTTCGCAAACTACATAATAACGATATGATAATAACCATGAATACGCTCCAGATGTGATACCTAATACATAGTCTGCCCTAGATAGGTAGGATAGTAAAGCTGCAGTGTACCAGTGTTTCTATTCAACGCAAATACTACTAAAAGGGAGATAGACCGCCTGCTCAGTTCTACATACTACCCTGACCTAACATATCACCCTCAGTATCCCAAACGCTACTATAGCAGAGGATAACATAGCTGAAGTAGGATTAGCCGTCCTCACCAGAAGCCTCTACCACCAGCTAGCTTATCGCATAGCTTGCGAAGGCAATAATATAATCCTTGAGAGCCTTCTCAGCACTATTGCCAAAGTTGATAGCTCTATATAGGACGAAAGCAAAGCCCTTATCTGCATCGAGCATAGGGTGGTGATCCAGATCAGGCGCCATTATAGGTAGCATGAAACCTTCTGCAACCTTGCCCTTAGGGAACTGGAAGTTCGTAGCCTTGAGTGTGCGGACGACCTGCATAATGTTCTTGTAGTGAACAAGACCACTCTCCCGACTAGTACCAAAGGTAGTAATCTGCTGGACAGCAATACTTAACACGAGGGGGGGCTCAGCAGGCATGCAAGCGACCGAAAGCTTAATAGAGGCATAGTCAGGACCCTTAGTAGTAATGCTATCGTAGAAGCTAATAATAGCTATAACAGTAGCACCTTGTCCCACGGGGATCCCAGACCAACTCAGAGCCTCTGCCTGCAGGCATACTGCAGCCAACAGCCCCTCCGCCAAGTGCTTATATAACGTGCTGAAGAGGATTGGGGTATCTTGGCTAATGGGCACCCTCAGCTTGCTAATAGTATTGATACACACAGCACCCTTCAGCGTCAGCAGACCATCCTTAGGGTTACTAGCTGTCATGATGCAGGTTATATAGTTATCAGCAGTTTCCAGACGATATATAACACGTATCAGCGACTGCTAGCTATCAGCAACCCTAACGCTAGCATCAGAGCTGGGAGCAAGCGTAGTGCAGAGCTCTGTCATCACGCCTAACATCACGTCCACGATGGCTAACATCACGTCCACGATGGCTTGAAGTCAAAGCCGTTGTACCCACCACCAGAATTGAAAGTGGGGCCAGGGAGACGGGGGTCAAAGCCGTTGTTTATAGCAGTGAAGAAGCCGTTGAGATTTACAGCAGTAAAATGCATAAAAGTGGGATGCAATTAAAGCCACGAACCAGGTCATTACGGGAATCCAGTTTTCAGTGTTATGTTCCATGATTTGAGTCCAGAAATAGGGAAATAGGGTAGTAGATATTTTTGTGATGTCGTCCCGGTCCCCGCATTAAGCAGCCAATCACATAACAGGGCCACCAGCCAGGCCAGAAAGCCCAACCGAGCGATGGAACGTAAGCAGGGAGGAAAGTAGATCAAGGAGAAAGTATATGGAATTAAGGGGCAGGAAGGTGAGTTTATAAAGAGAGGACAGGAGGAATTAGTTAGAAATAGTAGATAGAAGAAAGTAACCAATATATATAGCCAAAGATGGAGCCATTCGTTCACGACACGCAGTATTCCATTTTGATATGCACGTTATGTAAGTATGCAGTCGTAGCCAACGAAGTCACAGCACATTTACACAATCACTATCAGTCAATCACCGCCAAGGCCAGGAGCAAGGTCGCCAGATTAGTCAGCGATATTCCCAGCATCATCCGCAGCCAGGCCGATTTGCAGTCGTTTCAATACCCAGACTCCACAGTCAAACCCATCGCCCACATCGCACCACCCCAAGTCGATAGATTACATTGCTATTCATGCCGTTATATATGTCGCTGCGTGCAGAACATGCAGGAGCATTGCCGGGTGGAACATGGATGGCAGAATGATTGGCAGAAGGGGGGTAATGTGCAGAAGAGGGCCATAGCAGCAAGGGATTTGCTGTGGGCGATGGGGGTGCTATGCCAGCAGTTTTTCCCATCACACGCTGGGAGCTGGTGGTTTGAGGTCGGACGGGGGTTAGGGATGGCCGTTCAAAGCGAGCCAGCAGTGCCAGCAGCCAGCAAGACCAGGTGGTTCGTCGCGTTGCATGAGAACCAAGAGAAGCGGTTTGAGGCTGACGCATGCGAGGAGGTCAGTACAGTGGACGAAAAGTTGGAGCCGAACGGGTGGTTGTACCACGTTGGGTGGACGAGGGATTTGGAAGGGTTGAACAAGATGCAGTTACAGGAGGCCATGCAACCGATCGAGGACGGGGAGGAGACGTTACAGAACGTGTGGGCCGTGTTCAACAGCGTTGCCAACAAGGCACGCGCAACAGCAGCACCGCACAAGGTCAGGCACAACATATTGTTCGAGGCGGAGCGGAAGGAGATCAGCCAGAAGCCAGTGCAGCCATTCAATAACCGCATAGAGGACGACACGTGGGAGCAGTACAAGGAGGTTTGGCGCAAGATAGTGAGCATATGGTTCCGCATGGACGAGTCGCCGGAGCGCGAGCGGCCGCCATACCAGTTCACCATACAGCAGGGGTCGTTATAGGATACATTCACCAGCCATGTCGCAGCAGACGTTAGCAGCAGGCAGGCCGCGCAGGCAGAGGAGGTCGAAAGGATATATTTAGACGCTATTATCGCTATCATCAAGGACCCATATAAGCAGAGCTAGAAGGAGAGCGCAATAATCAGCGCATTAGTAGTGTTAGGCATCCGCAAGGACAGCAGGTAGCACCAGGCGACAGAGTACACAACAAATTATTCAGCTGTGATTAAGGTGGCCAAGATGTTCGTCATGTACCAGGCGTGGTTGGAGCGGCAGGATGAGGTGGTAGCGTTGATAGCGACCAAAGGGGCTGAGGCGGCGTACAAGGAGGCCAGCAGCATGTTCCATTTGGTGCGTAATAAGGTGCAGCAGTTCATAACGCAGATACCCAGGCAGCTGGACGACAAGCCCAGGGCGATAAATTGGATTTACGACGTGCGCACGTATGGGATGCACATCCAGTTTAACACAGTGGCGCCAGGGATGGTGGATTGGAGCGGCAACCAGATATCATTCCAACGGGTGCAGGTGCATGTGTGCGAGTTAGCTGAGATGTTCCACAGGGTAGCGCAGGAGGCGCAGTCGTTGTTAGCGCAGTTGGCGGTGGTGGAAGGGGATGGGGACAGGGATAATAAGCACAGCGATGAGCATGGCGATGGGTATGGAGGCCGATCAGCGTTGGCAGCAGCGTTGCCTGCTATCAGGTGGGATAGCATGCATAATAACCACAGCCAGGACCAGCCGGGGTATTCGTTTTTGCATGATAACTGCAACAAGGCGTAGGTAGGCAAGGGGAAGGGGTGGATCGCATAGCGCATCGCAGAGTTGGAGGCATAGCAGCAGGCGTAGTTAGACCTAACGCAAGGGACAGCAGCAGCAGCAGCAGCAGCAGCAGCAGCAGCAGCAGCAGCAGCAGCAGCAGCAGCAGCAGCAGTGGCAGCAGCAGGAGAGGCAGAGGAGGCCACGTCCAACCGCAGCAATAGTCACCACCTATACTGCAAGAGGACAGAGGAGGCCATATCTAACTGCAGCAATAGTCACCACCTATACCGCAAGAGGACGGAGGAGGCCACATCCAACTGCAGCAATAATCACCACCCATACCACAAGAGGACAGTGCAGGCATACAAACAGGCGTTGGAATCATTCCAGGAGCAGTTGTGGATGTTGATGCACATGGTGGCAGGGCAGCTGGCGCAGGCGCCCGAGTTAGCAGGCATCAGACACAGCAACACAGCCAACAGCAGGGTCAGGAATATATTTGCACATAACGGCATGATGTGTTTCGTCATATCATACCATAAGAATTACCGCTAGACGGGGACAGCCAAGGTGATACACCAGTATTTGCTGCGCAAGGTTGGCGAGTTGTTGGTGTGGTATTTATGGTTGGTGTTGCCGTTTTGGCAGCAGGTAGGAGGCATCATCCATCAGACAGACTGGAAGAGCGCATTTTTATAGGCGGACGACGTGGTTATAAGGGGCAGGGCGGCAGGCGAGGCAAGCTGTGATAACACCAGGGGCGACAAGCACCGCAATAACACCAAGGATAACAACGCCCGTGATAACACTAAGGACGACAACGCCTGTGATAACACCATCACAGACGAGAGCGCCAACGCCACCCCCAGCCAGGCCCTATGGACGGACGAACAGTTATAGACGTCAGACAAGGTAAGGCAGATCATATAGCAGCACAGCAGGCAGTTGGTCAGCAGCAAGATCAACATCAGCAGGTGGCAGCATATGGCCGTCGCCATCGCCAACCAGTATTTGAACGAGGCGTTCGGGCGGGCAGACAACAGAAACAACAACAATAACAACAATAAGGACGACAATGACGACGTGGGGGTTGAGGACAGCGCATTAGATTTGCAGGCAGGGCACAGCACACACGTGGCGGGGATGATATACAGGCGGTTGTACCAGGAGGCACCGTTCAGCACAGCAGCGTTGCGGGACAGGTTCCAGGCCGTCAGCCAGCAGTAGCACCAGTTATTAGGGTTCAGGGCGGAGGACCGGGGCGGCAGGGCACCAACCAAGCGGCGGCGGACAACAATAATAACGACAGCAGCAGACGAGGAGTTTGAGGGGCAGCAGCGGCAGCAGTTCACGCAGTTGCAGTTGGCTAACGCCAGCGGGCAGTTGCAGCAGATAATAGGGGACCCGCAGGCGGCGTTCTGCAGCCAGCAGGAGCGGGTCATCCGGTCGATCATGCGCAGGGATAACCTAATCGTGCAGGTGACAGGCATGGGCAGCGGCAAGAGTTTGTCGTTCATATTGCCAGCATATTGCGCACCAGACGGGGTGACGATCGTTGTGACGCCATTAGTGGCGTTGCGCACCAACATGGACGCGCAGTGTTCGAGGTCGGGGTTGGCGTCGACAACATGGCGCGGCGGCGGGCAGGCCAACCTAGCAGCAGCGACGGTGGTGTTCATGACGCCCAAGTCAGCCGTCACAGAGGGATTCCAGGATTTCATCAGGCGTTTGCAGCAGCAGCAGCAGTTAGACTGGGTGGTGTTGGACGAGTGCCACGTCGTGTTGGATAGGTTGAGGGGGTTCCAGCCGGCGTTGCAGGCGTTAGGGCGGACAGTGCAGGAGTTCGGGGCGCAGTTGGTGTGTTTGACGGCGACGTTACCGCCAGCGGAGGAGCGGGAGTTTTTCGCCGTGACGGGGATCCAGCAGGAGCGGGTGCAGGTGTTCCGCGAGGCGACGACGCAGAGGAATATCAAGTATGGGGTTGTTATCGTTGCGTCAGGGTCAGGGGGTGGGGGTTGTGGTCGTGGTCGTGGTCGTGGTGCGGCAAGCCACAGGCGCCAGGCAAAGTCAGGGTTAGGGTTATGGTCAGGTCGGGAGGGTGAGGACGGCGAGTTGAGCGCCATCGAGGAGCGCAGTTGCCAGGAGGTCAGGGATTGGTTGCAGCAGCAGCCACGCAGCAAGGCGGTGGTGTACAGCAGCACGATCGAGGGCGTCGAGCAGATAGCCGAGGCGTTGGGGTGCGCAGCGTTCCACAGCAGTATCAGCAGCACAGAGGACAAGGCGTCGAGGTTAGAGGCGTAGAGGAGGGGCGACAGCGCCAATCAAGGCGTCATCATAGCAACAAACGCATTAGGGTTAGGCATCAACATGCCGGACGTGCAGTTGGTGGTCCACGCAGGCATGCCGCAGCAGTTACAGGATTTCATCCAGGAGAGCAGGCATGCCAGGCGAGACGGCCAGCTAAGCTGGTCAGTTATTATATACAGTAGGGCAGCTGTGGAGGAGAAGGAGAAGGAGAAGGAGAAGGAGAAGGAGGCAGGGGAGGCAGAGAAAGATAGGAGGGCAGCCAGAGGGGGATAGGAGGTGTCGACGAGGATATATATCAGGGGAGAGGTATGCCAGCAGATCGTGTTAGACGAGGTCATGGATAGGTGGGTGGACCGTCCAGGGTGCCAGGAGGGCGAAGAAGCATGCGACATATGCCGGCAGAGGGCGTCAGAGGTGATATGGGCAGACGACAGGGACGGACATGGAGCCAGAGATGAAGAGATCAGGGCGGCGTTCGAGAGCAGTCAGCAAGCTGGGCAGTTCCGCCAGTGGCAGGCTAGGGCAGAGCGTTCAGGGTCAGGGGAGGAGGAGGAGACGTTTAAGCAGTAGTTGGCGCGATGGGTGGGATGGTGCATGTATTGTGGGATACGCTGGAGAGAGAGCGACGGGCATACGTTGGACGATTGCCCAGGCTGCGGGGAGCAGGCGTGGGGGTGGACGGCGCAGTATAGGAGGCAGATGGAGGAGGCCATGTTCAATGGATGGATGATGGAAAATTTCAGCAGTTGTTTCTATTGCGGATTGCTGCAGGGATGGTGTCAGCGATGGGAGCTGTTGGGCGAGGACGGCGGGCGGTTCAGGGAGGTCGAGGGCGGTTCATGCTAGTACTAAGGGTTAATTGTTGAGATGTTCGCCGTCGCAACAATCGGTGTAGGGTCGAGGGTGTACGAGGAGACGGTGAGGGCGATGCGCAGAGCGGACGGGTTAGAGGAGTGGGCATCGAGCGAGAAGGAGGTATATAAGTGGT
>VYYT01000418.1:0-11495 GCA_032988895.1 Colletotrichum kahawae | reverse complement strand
AAACCTGGGTTTAGGATTCTCGTAGCTAGCTTTTGCTAGGCGAGATTTCTAAACCTAGGTTTAGGATTCTAGTAACTAGCTTTTGCTGGGTGGGTTTTCTAAACCTGGGTTTAGGATTCTGGCAGCTCGTTTTTGCTAGGTGGGTTTTCTAAACATGGGTTTAGAATTTTGTAATCATAGTCATTTCCACCTCCCCCAACGTAAATCGATTTCTTTTTCTATATGGCTGGCCTTAACCCTATACCCTCGGCAGCTGTTTCCTTATATTATGGATCAGCGCTACTAACCAATCAAACGAAGTACACAAGTCTATCAATCAACCAAGCAAATTTAGGGCATTCAGAGATCCAAACAGCTAAGTTGTCGTCGACGTCGATTTAGCTGATTTGATCAAGTCGGAGTTTAGTCGGAAAACCACAGATTCCGGACTCCGGACTAATCACAATTTGTGAAATATTTTCAAAAAATTAAGTGCTAGGAAGTGCCAGCGAAACGCGCTTTTTGCTGCCAGGCTCATTTAACGCGTTTTTGGCTCCTTGCCAGAGGTTGAAAAAAGCCCGTTTTTGACGCCTACGCCGCCCTCGAAAATGACCCTTCTTCGACATCACCACCGGCGCCGCCGTCGATCCCTCGAAGCCGTACCTACCTATACGCTCTTTTGACGCCTTCGTCGACGCCTTGCCTACCCTCGCAATGCCTCTGCCTAATGTCAGCCAACGTCTCGATCGCTTCGTCGGCCTCGCACCCTCGTCGGTGCCTCGCGGCATCGCTGCTCAACTTCGCGCCGCGTCAACTGCCAGCAACGCGTCGAGTACCGACCTATACGCAAGAAACTCTCTGAGGATCCTGCCTCACGCCACTTGGAGGGGCAGGACCTTCGTCAACGCCGAGTTGATCTCAAAGAAGGGGTCTCGAGGTCGTACCTCTTGGATCAGAGACGAGGGCTTCTTCGTTTGCGAACTCTTGCCCGACGATGAACTAGGTATGGCGCCCACCATGCTTGCTCTTTTTCATACCAACGATCTGCGAAGGTGATACATACTGGGTTTGCCGCCGTTGCGATGAAGCCGGCAGTATCGAGAAGCCTTTCAAAGCCTCTGCTACAACCTCTGCAATTGCCCATCTCAGGGTGGCTCACCACGTTACCCAGCCTGGTTCTGAGACTGATCCTGCATCTGTTAATGACTCTGACGACCTAGGCCCACCTCCGAAGCGCCACTGCTCTGCCCCCATCGTCATACCCAAGTCAAAGGTCACCCAGGTCGAAGAACTAGCTGTGGGCTTCCTTGTTGATACCAGCAACCCGTTCTCAACGTTCAGCAACCAGTACATTCATCGTTTCTCAGATCTGTTTGATCATGACGTCAACTGTCAGATTCATTGGTCGAGGGATAGTTTGAAGGCTCATCTCGGTCGATTATACGTATCCAAGAAGGAACAGATCAAGAAGGAGATGCTGGATGCCCTCAGCCAGGTCCATTCATCGTTTGATCTATAGACCTCGCCTAAACATTACGCCATTATTACCATCTTCAGTCACTTCATCAACAAGTCAGGCAAGCAGACGCAGTACCTCTTAGCCCTCCGCCGTTAACCTGGCGCCCATGCTGGCGAGAACATCGCTCCAACAATACGCATGGTCATCGACGATTTCGGGATACTTGACCGAATCGGCGTGACCGTATGCAACAACGCTAGCAACAACGACACCTATCTGAAGGCTCTCTATCCCTCTATCTCACCGCTTTTCACCAAAAAAGATGCAGAACACCGCCGTATTCGATGCTTTGGTCATATCCTCAATCTTGTGGGTCGGGCTATTATCTATGGCGTCGATCGAGTAACTTTCGAGTAGGAGTCTGATCGTCATATAGAGGCTGGCAATATAAAAGAGGATCTAGTATTCTGGAGGACGAGGGGACCTATCGGCAAACTGCACAACGTCGTCAAGTACATCAGGCCATCGCTACAACATACTGAGAGGTTATTGGAGATCAGTAATGAGCTCCAAGACGACCCTGGCATGTTTACCCTATGAGAAGAGTCAACCCAAGAGCTGAAATTAATGCTGCATAACGCCACAAGATGGAAATCGACGTACATAATGGTTCAGAGGGCCCTGCTCAAACGTGGCCAGATCAGCGGCTTTATCCTCGATAATAAGTCTGTTCTGAACCCAGAGCATCGTCTGCCCAACGAGGATAACCTCACCGATGAGGATTGGCACGTCCTCGCCGAGCTGAAAGATATTCTCGAGCCTCTCTACCGGCAGACAAAGCGTTGTGAGGGTTGGGGCAAGGGTGACGGGCATGGTTGACTTTGGGAGATTCTCGCAGGCATGGAGTATCTCTTAGATAAGTTAGAGGACTGGCGAAAGCTGTATGATGTCCCCACAAACGAAGAGATCGACACCACAGCTACGCAACTGGCTCAAAGTCAGTCATCGCAGTCAACTCAACGCATAAGGTTATCACAGCAATCTTCTTGACGAGCAGCGGCATCCTCGCACACCCCATCAATCAACAGTATTCCTACGCATACTAGCGCCAAGTACGCTTCCCAGGATCGTCAGAATGACCGAGATGGCGTCAACTTCAACTTTCGCACTTACTTACGCATCTCTATCACCAACAGCTGGACGATACTTAACAAGTACTGCACTAAACTCGCAGAGTCGCCTCTATACGCTGCGTCTGTAATATTACACCCTGGGCAAGGCGTACGATGGCTCGAAAAGCGTTAGGATGTCCCCAAGATGGATTTATGGCTTGCTGACGCCAAGCGAGGCCTTCGTGAGTACTGGGAACGATGGTACGCTGATATACCTGATGGCATCACTTCGCCAACGCCTCCAGAGGGCTCTTTCGCATCTATCTCAACCTCTACAAGTCTCGAAGACTCTGAATACAGCCAATGGTTGAACAGCAGATCCCGGAACGCCATTGTCGACGGGGCCTCCGAACTGGATCGATATTATCGTCTATTGATTGCTCAACCTGTTGACGACCCTATTGCTTGGTGGACTTCACATCGCCAGACCTTCCCAACCCTCAGCAAGCTTGCCCTTAATATCTTTGCTATCCCAGCGATGGCAACAGACCGCGAGAGGGCATTCAGCCTTGCCAAGCTTATGTTGACATCGCAGAGGCTATCGATGCTGCCGAGCACAGCCTGAGAAGATTATTGACAGGGTTTCTGAATCCTTGTGCATGACTTCATCTTCACCCATGATGGCTTGACAAGGAGTCAATTGCGGCACTTTCCTAGATGGCTAGCGGCGTTCATTTGCCCGGCACGCTGTTGCAGTCGTCATATTTTGCTCAGGTACTAGGTAAAATGATTGAATTTCCATGCACTTCTTCTGCCTTTCTAATTGCCATCTAGCCATCTGCGTCTTTGTCTCCATTGTTCCTTCTAAAATGAAATTGCGATTGTCAATATCGTCCACTGCTCCGTAATGAATACAAGCCTGAAGCCTATCCTATTCAGAATCTATATGGTGGGAGATCCTTCGTCGATCTGAATGCCGAACACCTTTGAGGCAATTGAGTAGCTCTGGTGGACGGCGGCACTTCCATAAACTCTCATCTCTTTCTCGTACGCTTCTGTGACGCCGGGCTTGAAGCCGCCAGCTTCTGCCAAAAGCTTCCCAAGCAGCGCCGCATCTTGCACTGCTGTGTTGGCCCCGAGTCCTCCCGCGGGTGTCATGGAGTGTGCCGCATCTCCAATGACAGTTACCCGAGGCTCGTTGGGCCACTCGGGCACGCCCCAGGGAGTGGAGCAAGTAATCTTCCAGAACGCGGCTTCAGACTCATCCATTTCGTCGAAGAGCGGTCTGAAGCGTGGATGCCAGTTCCGGACGAGTGCTTTGGCAATATCCGCTGCTTGCTTGCCCACGATCGAGTAGTCGTCATTGATTGCTCGTATTACACCTGGTTGACCGCCCATAGTCCATCCAAACTTGACATTGGGATCGTCCATGTCATGAGAGCGGACGTTTGTCATGATGAAGACATCGCCGTTGGGTCGTGATTTGTCTCGCAATCGGAAAACGCCCTCTCCAAGCTTCTGGAATGCCGTTGTTGACGCTTGGCCGTGGATCCCCCTAGCGCCGGTATCGTACACCTTGAGTCTTCCGCCAGAGACTTGCCTAGCGACCTTCGAGTAAATGCCCTCCCCGGCAACAAGCATAGATCCTTCGGTAGACTCGGTGCCATCCGCAAATACAGCCCGTACACCATCGTCTGTCAGCTCGTACCCTGTCACATGCTTGGACCACTCAATGGATTCTTCGCACCCTTGGGCGAATAGTTTTCGCATATCACCCCTCGCTATCCCAACAATTTTGTTGTCGCGGGAGGATAATTGTTCCGGCGCAGAATGCTCTTTTTCCTCGCCAGTTACGGCATCTAGCTCAGAAAATCCACTACCACCCGTCTTGCCGCATGTCTCCCAAAACTGGTTCCATAACTGAGGCTCAAGTACGGACTCAATAGCGTCCAAACCTTCTGTAGATAGACGCAGACGATACCCCTGGGCGCGAAATGTGAACGATGCGTCGCGCTCAAATATTTTGAAGGGAATTTGCGACCGCTTGAGTGACTGTGCGAGGAGCAGCGATGACAGCCCGGCTCCTGAGATGAGGATTGGCTTGCTGGTGACCATCTTGGATAAGTTGGTGAAAAGATGAAGAGCGGTTGACTATGCCATCTGCTGCATCGATGTCATTAATATTTCTGGCGCATGTCTCAGCTCGGAGACATCTGGCGAGGGCTTCCAGCTGGCTGACAAATCACCAACCTTAGAAATGACGAATTGCGAGGCGCAAAGAAAAAGCCTCAAGTTGGTGCTTACAACGCTCATCGGCGTCGGACGCTGGAAAATGCCGACCTAAGAGTGGGAAGCTTATTCACCCCACCTCATCAGCGTTCGACACAGAAAGCTAGTTCATTTCCACGTTTTGTCTGGATAAGCTCACTTCGGGAGGCTTGGTCTCCCCATCAGATTGGTCATGCATTTTGCCAGGCCATTTATGCAATTGAATTGTGAGTGATTCCACCGCAGTGTCACGCGTTCCAGATTCGTGGTTTCAATGTTCACTGTCCCGTTCTGTATAAATCGTCTTGGTCAACAGATTATTGCAATAATGGTGTCCCTATTGAAAAGTGCAAGCATAGCGATTGCCATTCCACACTTCTTCCTGACATCGGTGAAACGAAATGTACATTGTACGCAGTTCCCCCTCACCCAGTCCCCAGCGCGGTGTCCATCCTGAAGTTGCACTCAAATTCGCTTCTCATCTTCAATACCATCAACATCTCCGCGGAGCTTGTCACCGCCAGTGAATTCGAACACTGAAGCACGTTAGTTACCAGCCCCAAGATACTTGACCATGTGTCACAGGGGATATCCACTTACAGTCAATCGGTGCCGTTGAGAACCTGCGCGCCGAGACCTTCTTCTGAAAGAGATAGTCCAACTCGGCGAATGTACGGTTCTTTGTCTCCGGGAGAAAGAAGAAGATCCACACAGCCCAGATTAGACAGAAGCCAAAATACAACATGCCCGTCTTGGCACCCCAGTTCCAAGCATCAGCACTGTCATTCAACATGCGAGGGTTGAGCTGCTGAACTGCGATTTGGCCACAAACGTAGATTCCACGTCCGATGACAATCGTTTGGGCTCTGACACGACTAGAAGAGGTTTCACCGACGATGACATAGCATGTCGGGCCCAGGGACATTTTGAATGTGAGGTTGACGATGATCATTACGACCGCCACTGCAATAGCCACGTTGTCTTGGCCAGGAATGAAACCCATAATGCCGATGATGAGCATAGCAGTGCCGATGATCGAAGAGCCATAGAAGTAAAAGGTGCGCCGCCCAATTTTTCCCATGAGGCAGATTGCGATACCTGTGCCGACAATATTGACCGATTGAATGCCCATGCTGTAGTTGAAGGCCTGGACCTCGGGCATGCCAGCTGACTTCAAGAAGATGGTAGCGTATGAGCAAATCGCCTGTCCATTCAGGATCTGAATAATCCAGGCCATGCAGACGATACCAGTGCGTCGTAAGTTTGTGCCTCGGAAGCAGTCGCGATAGGTCGCTCCTTCAGCCTCGATCTTCTCCATCTCGTTGGTATGCTTCATCAACTCAAGTGTTTGAGCCATGGTTTCCTGGGTATAATGGTCCTTTCGGGCAAGGCGTCGCAGGGACTTTTCAGCCTCTGCTAGGCGGCCCCGACGGACCAGGTACCATGGACTTTCCGGGGCGAGGAATCCGACGACGAACAGTGGAACAACCCAGACCCATTGCAGAGCATATGGGATGCGGAATCCCAGATCGCCTGGCAGGTCGAGCGAGCCGCGAAGAACACCTGCAGCCAAGAATGAACCGCATCCCCAGCACATGGACACCCAAGCTGTGAGGTATCCGCGGAGAGCAGCTGGGCAAATTTCGGCAGCATAAGCGGTTGTGAGGGTTTGAAAAATTCCCCAAGGAATACCACACAGAATGTTTGCTGCAAACAGCATCTGCACATTGACCGCGAAGAACAATGTGAAAATGGTACCACCCATCAATGCCATGGCAGCCATATAGACTCGCCGAGAACCATAGCGGGACTGCAGCCAGCCATTGAGCAGGAGACCAATGATACTACCAAGGTTGTTCCCGTTGCCGATCGCTGCCTGCCATGAGGTGGGGATGTGTTGCTTCCCGTTGGCGTCGGGCCATCCGAATTTATTCAGATATGCCGTTTGTCCGAAAAAGTTGTTGATCAAGCCCACGTCCATTCCCTCCATGACTAGAGCCAGGCTTAGGAGGGAACTATAGACGATTGCGGGCCAGTACTTCGAAAACAGCTCCTTCCGGGGGAGCTTCGACTCTTCATCACTGGCTGCTGAAGCTGCCTCAATCAGGGCTACATTCGGCGTGTAAAAGCGTTGTTCATGATGACCGAAGGTTGTCGTGTCCCCTTTTGGCGTAAACGAGCCTAAGTCTGTGTCTGCCATGTTGACAATACTGAATGTAGATGAAATGCAAGTGATAGTGAGGGAATCTTATGACCATAGCAAGAGGAGAGGAATGCTGCCCAAGTTGAGATGGATCATGCAGCTAATAAGCATGTAGCATCAGTCTGAACAGTTGTTCCCGACAGTTTGGTAATCTTCTTCGCCAAGTCGCCAACCATCTGCAAAGTCGCGTCTACGAATCACCTGCCAACTTTGCGGGGACGGTTCGCCCAATCTTTTCCCGATGTCTGTCGACTGCTCCCCATCCTTCCCCGCATTCCCCATGGGGTTCATGAGGTGCGTCTTCCAGTGGGGCTCATCGACCTCATCCCCATGGCCCAGCTTCATATCCGCCTCTCGACAGCCATCCGGACTAATGGGCTGTATAACCCCAATGACAGATGTTGCCCAGATTCGGTCATCGCGTTAGAGAACCCCGAAGTGCGGCCACTAAGACCAATCAAATTCGGCCAAGAGAGACTATTGAAAACCCAGACTCTTCTGCTCACGCCGCGCTTGGCTTGGCATGATCCCCCAAGAAAGGCCAAGGATGTCGGCGCAAGATGATAGCACTCAATTGGGGGTTTGTCCGTTGGCGGTTACGGTGACATTATGACTCGCCAACGCAACCGAAACGAACCGTTGTATGTGGCTCTTGCGTTCGATCTCTTCGCTAATTTACGCCTTCCGCATTAATTCTCAGTAAATCACGCCAAGGCGACCATGACAGCCAAGAATAGGGTCAATTGGGCATGAAGATCGAGGTGTGCGCCACCTGAACAGAATGTGTACCACATTCCTTCCGTATCCATAGAATAAGTCTTGAGGCATACAACATACGTTGCAGTAAGGCGTTTGAAACCCCATGGGAGCCCAAACCCAAAAACACTCTAGACAGTCGTCTTGCGGAAACGCTCGAACGCATCATGTCGTCTCGATCAGGCGGTTCGACCGCCATTCTTATCCGCCGTAGGCAGTCACGCACGACTGTTGCTATCTGTTAAGTCAAGCACCGCCTCAGCCACGCATCGGATGGATGACGCCGATACGACAACAACTCAGAGCAGAGCGAGAGAATCCTTTTGTTTATTGGCGGATTAATTGAAGACCTTCACAGATGGTCTTGCAGCGAACTGAAGTTAAACACGCGTAGGCACATGGGCATGTATGGAAAGCGTTTGAATTCTGCTAGGAGAATTGCAAAGTTTGTCTCCAATCACGACGTATCTCAGTGATAAAAAACGCCATCACTCTCTTAGTGTCACGGGCTAGAGCCCGGCCGAGATCTCCGGCTTTGCCGGAGCAGTTACCGAGATCCGGCTCCGCCGGATCCACTATTCTACCGTGGCACACCGCCTAGCCCGACCACGTATCTCCGTAGCTAGGTGCCCACTCTTGTAAAGTCCTTCTCCTCTTCAGCTTAGAATAGTCAATCGACGGCACCTCTACGTTAAACAAGCCTAGGGGCCAGCCCCTTCCATATTCTAAGCTCCATAACAAAAGACGCTATACGAAACCTCACGAGAGCGGCACGATGGATCCGCCAGAGGGTAGCGTAAACGACGCGATGAATGCTGAGATTGATCGCCGGATCAACGAAGCGGTTAACGTAAGCGTCCGTTCCCTTCAGGACTAGATAGCCTAGCAGACGGCCTAGATGACGCAGCTCTTGACAGCTCTAAATGAGCTTATATCACTAGATAGAGCAACGTAGCGATGAGGATATTTAGTACTACATCAACTCGTGCCTTAATCGTGGGCCCCAGCAAGTCGTGGCTACCTTCTACGCAGCAGGAGGTCCAGGGGGCCTATATAACCCTCAGGAGTTCTTAAGCTACCTAGACCGAACGTACAAGGACTCAAACACGTATAACTAAGCTACCTTAACCTTACGAACGCTTTATTAACGAGAGGACTAAGCTTTAGCTTCTTTTTTTCTACGGTTCGAATAGACGATAGTAGAAGCTAGAGGGGCTGACTAGCCTAGCTGAGCAAAGATAACTCTTCTTAAGGGAGCCCTAAGTATGAGGCTCCGAAGGGCCCTAGTCACTGTTGAACTCCCCCTTAACGACTACCACTAATAGCTCTCGAGGGTTCAAGGCGTTGCTTCTAGGCTTGAACGCGTACCTCAACGGGTACCTGAGGGTGCCCTATCCCGCTCGAAAACACAACAAGCTAGCTAACGGGATATAGATAGAGATATAGTGATATCTAGCGTTAGCTACGCTAAGGGTAAGGAGAAGGCAAAGGCATAACACCGATATAACAGTTCCTCGTCCGAAGACCTGCCGCAGCTCGCAAAGGATAACCGCAAATGCTATAACTGCAACCAGATCGGCCATATTGCCACGCAGTGCCGTAAGCTAAAGCGTTCAGGACCTAAGAAGGTTAAGAAGGTTAAGAAAGCTAAGAAGCTAGATAAGAGTAGCAATAACAGTACTATAGAGGCTAAAGAGAGTTCTGAGGCTAAAGAGAGCTTAGGAAAAGAGTAACTCTAATGCGAAGTTAGGCGTTAGAGGCAAAGCCTAGTAATATCATAGAATAGAAGCAGTTTAAGCATCGCATAAGCAGCAAATCAGCAGTGATCACTACCCGTATACATAAGGGCACTCGAGCAGACGCCCTAGTAGACACTGGGTGCGATCTATACGCCCTTATCGACCACGACCTCACCCGTAAGCTCCGCCTACTAGTAGTAGACCGCTCTGAGCGGCTACTAAGTAGCTTTAGCGACGCTATAGGCGCTATAAAAGCAACAGGTGTAGTCGTCTTTAACCTCGAGCTATGCGGTTATGACGAGAAGATCTTTGCGTATACTGTACGTAGCCTTAGTGACGACTTATTCCTAGGGAAGCCTTGGATAGAGAGGAACCGTATCCTATATAATATTACTACGCAACGGATACGACATAGGAGAGGCGGCATAGACCTACGTCTAAAAGGCGAAGAAGAGCTAGAACGAGTACACCAGATCAGGGTTACACGCCTCCTCCCAGGAGCCCCTTTCGTAACGCTCTATAAGAGGGCGCAATAACGCACTGAAGGATACGAAGTTCGAGCGATCAGCCTAGCAGATATATAGAAAGCTCTTATAAAGAAGACTGAGAAGGTAGATCTAAAGGCCCTCCTCCCGCCAGCTATACTAGCTGAGTTCTACAAGCTGTTCTAACCTGACGAAGCCGCCAACCTTCCACCACATCATCCTGGGGTCGACCATAAGATCCCTATCAAACAGGATAGTAGTAGTAATGAGACTATACTACCATAGGGGCCGCTCTATAGCATATCACGAGAAGAACTCCTCATCCTCCATAAGACCCTACGAGACCTACTAGATAAAGGCTTTATCCGCGCCAGCAGCTCAGAAGCATCAGCACCAGTACTGTTCGTACGTAAACCAGGGGAGGGATACGCTTTTGTGTTAACTACCGCGCTCTTAATAAACTCACTAAGCGCGACCGATACCCTCTCCCCTTAATCCAAGAGACACTACGCACTGTTAGTGCTGCTAAGTGGTTCACGAAACTAGATGTGGTTGCAGCGTTCCATAAGATACGAATTACTGAAAGAGAGGAGTATAAGACAGCTTTCAGGATAAGATATAGGCTATTCGAATAGCTAGTTATACCCTTTAGGCTTACAGGAGCCCCCGCTACGTTCTAACGATATATCAATGGAGTGCTTCGAGAGTACCTAGACGATTTCGCTACGGCATATATAGACGATATACTGATCTACTCAAACAGCTCACGACAAGACCACGAAGCAAAGGTTAAGCTAGTACTACAGAAGCTTGCTATTACAGGGCTCTAGCTAGACCTTTATAAGTGTGCGTTCTCTGTAAAGATAGTTAAGTACCTAGGGTTTATTATCACCGCAGGAGTAAGCATCTCTTACGATCCTGAGAAGCTGAAGGTAATCAAGGAATAGGCTACGCTAAAGACGGTTAAAGGAGTCAGAAGCTTCCTAGGTTTTGTAAACTACTATCGGATCTTCATCCTAGCATACTCAGAGATTGCTAGACCCCTTATATCTCTCATAAAGAAGGGCATCCTATTCCACTAAGGTAAAGAGCAGGAAGCAGCATTCCAGGAGCTTAAGAGGATCTTTGCAGCTAAGCCTGTTCTACACCAACTAGACCCAGAGCGTATAACCTACGTTAAGGCTGACTGCTCAGGCTTCGCCCTTAGAGGAGTACTATCGCAAGAAGATAGGCATAGAAGACGCCACATAGTAGCATACTACTCGTAGCAGCTGAACGCCGCCCAGTTTAACTACCCAATCCACGACAAAGAGATGCTGGCTATTATAAGCTATCTAAGAGAATAGAGAGCAGAGCTACAGAGTGTCAGCCACTTCAGGATCCTATCAGACCATAAGAACCTAAAGTACTTCATAACGAAGCAAAAGCTTATAGAACGATAAAGCAGATAGGCAGAGGAACTATCTCAGTATAACTTCGAGATATAGTACCGCC
>VYYT01000417.1:0-11502 GCA_032988895.1 Colletotrichum kahawae | reverse complement strand
TGCACGAACATGTCAATTTGCTGAAGAAATGTCTGAGGAAGAGGACCTTAATTAGTTTCAATTTAATTGATTTCCTTAGTGTTGCCTATTAGTTGAAAATGTGCTGTGGTTGTGGTTAGGTGATCGCCGAGCTTGTCTGATCGCCGAGCTTATCAACGACGTTATAAGATATAATATTTAATAAGAAGAAGTTTTATAATAAGAATTTAATATAAATAGTAGAAGAGTTCTACTACATAGATTTTAAAGTAATCTAAAAATGTATTATCTAGCTTATTAAAGCGTTTTATAATACCTCTATAAAATAGAAAGTCAATAAAAAAGTAGATAAAATTATTAATTATATTAAAACTACTTTAATAGAAGAGAACTAAGATTAATAAGAGAAGCTAGCGCTATATATAAGTACTTATCTTAAACTTTAGCTAATATTACTACTCTCTTTAGAATTAATAAGCTTATTTATAGTATTAAGTAAAGCTTTATAAAAAGGGTTTAAGATAAGAAAGTAAATAGAAAGAGATTTATTAGTAATAAAAGTAACTTTTAGAACTTTTTTTAAAGTAATATTTTTAGTAGGAAGGATTTTCTATAAAGACCTTTATATTTTTTTAGAGATTAAATAGCTTACGTAGTTTATATATAAAGTTTAGCTAGCTATATACAGCTATGAAAATAGATTAATCTATAGATATAATAGAAAAGCTATAAAGTAAAGAAGTGGAAACTAAAAGTTAAGAAGCTTTTAGAAAAAGCTTTAAAAAGTATAAAATACTTTTTAAAAGCTTTCTCTTATTAAAAGTAGCTTAATCTATATATCTATACTTAATAAGTATTTACTAATAAGAGTTATCTCTCTTCTCTATATTATATTTATAACTCTTAAGTTAGGAGAAATAATTAAACTATAAAAAGAAAAAGAATTTTATAATAATAAACTATTACTTTCTAGTAGAAGGTTTCCTATAAGTAGAAGAAACTTATTTATAGACGTATAAAGTTTTTAAATTATAAAAAGAAGTTATAAGAAATATATTAAGTGATTAATAGGTTTTTAGATACTATAAGGTATATATTTATAAGTTTAATAAGTATAGTAAACTTAGAAAGCTAAAAGCTTATTTAGTTATTTAAAGAGATTAATAAATAAAAGATACTTAAGATATTTATATAATAATACTTATAGGTATATTACTTAGAACTTTAATAGTAATAGTAAATTACTTTAACTTAAAGCTTCTCTAATATAATATTATAAATATATTTATATATACTAAAATTAATGAAATAGTATATATAAAGTTTCCATTTAGCTATAAGAAGCTTAAAAAGGTTCTTCAGCTTAGAAAAGCTTTTTATAGACTTTATTAATTTCTTCTTTTATAGTAATAATATCTTAAGAAGAAACTAAAGGAGCTAAGCTTTTTATAAGTTTTAAAAGAAAACTATTACTAAAAGAAAGGCTAAATATATTTCTTTTTCTATATAAATAACTATACATTTACTTATTTAAAAGCTTCTTAAAAAGAAGTTAAAAAAGTAATTAAAGAACTTTAGAAAAGATATTATCTTAAAAGTAGTAAAAGCTTATAATAGTTTCTTAGTATTAAGATTTTCTGTAACTAAAAAACGAAGAAACTCTAGCTTTTATAAACTGTTTATATAGAGAAAGTAAGAAAACTTCTCTTATCAAAATACTCTTTAAAGATATAAGATAGAACTTTTATAAAATATATAGAATTATTTCTATATAAAGGAAAAGCTTTAAATAGGAAGGTTAATTTCTATTAGAAAAAGATAGAGACTTTCTTATATATAGTAGTAATAATAAGATTAAACTTTATATTTATAGCTAGCTATTTTACTTACTTTAAGTAGAACTTTAAACTAAAATACTAATAAGCTATAGATTAAGCGTTATAATATTTCTATAAAATATACTATTTATATTTAAAATATAAAGTTAAAGTTAGAAGTTTATATAATACTTTTAAAGTAGTTTCTAATATAAGTTTTAATAATAGTACTTTAGATAGAAAAAGCTTTTAAAGCTTTATAATAAAGCTTTTTAGAAGTATTATAGTATAGAAAGTAAGTAAATAAATAACTATTATAACTTTAATAATAGAAGTTAAGCTTTTTTCTTTTTTATTTACAGCTTAAAAAGCTATATTTACTAGCTATTTTATAATATCTCTGAAAGTTTAGCTTCTAAATAAAATAAGTAAAGAGATATTTCTCTAACTTTTAGAGAGTATTTTTATAATAATATAAATCTAATATAATAACTAATAGATAGTTAGATTAGTTATAAAAAAGCTTATTTATTTTTAAATAAAGTTATACTATATTAATATCTATAACTATTAGCTTTATTAAGAGATCTATAAAAATATATCTCTATAATATATATACTTTCTATTTAGCTAATAATAGATAAGTTTATAAAATCCTTTTTATAGTAAGTATTTACAAATTTTTAAATATAGCTAGAAATAGCTAGTTAAGAAGAGATATTTAAAAAGAACTATATTTCTAAATTTAAAAGAGATAAAAATAAGTAAAAAAAAGAAATAGAAAAAGAAAATATTTAAGATATCTTTATATAATAATTATAAAAGGGTTAAGAAAGAGTAGAAAGTATAAAAAGAACTTGTATTTAAAGTAGAAGAACTACTAAAAAGACTAAATATTTGTAAATTTAAAGCTTAAAAATAGAACTATTTTAAGCTAAAGTTTTTAAGATATTAAAAACTATAAAAAGAGAATACTTAAATACTTTTAGGAGTAGAGATAAATAAAATAGCTTTATAAAAGGTAATAAGTGAAATAGCTAATTTAAATATATCTAACTAGTTATAGAACTCTTTAAAGTTAATATAACTAGAGGTAGTAGTATAGAGAAAGGTATAATTAAAGTTATAATAAGTAGCTATCATAGTACTTTAAGTATAGCTAAAAGAGAAGTAAAAACTAGAAGAAATACTTAAGAGAGTAAGAGAAAGATAAATAAAAGTCTTTTAATAAGTAGGAGGAGTAGTAGCTAGAGTAGAGCAATGAATATATAATATATACTTAAGAGAGGTGATTCTCTTCTTTTTGCTAGCTTTGAAAATTAGTAATATTTAAGAATTCTTAATAGATAACAGTATATATTTTAGCTAAAATAGACTTATTACTTTTAGTATACTTCTTAAGATTATAGAGCTTATAATAGAAGGTAATAGTCTTTTTAGTACCTCTATAGTAAGTATTATCCTTCTTATAATAAAAGTAGTAAGTATTCTTATTAGTAAGATAGTAGCTAGAGTGAGAATAGCTACTACTAAATAAAAAGGAGTAGCTAAAATAAAGCTTATTCTCTAACTTAAGAGATAAGTTAGAGAAGTTAAAAGCACCTCTAGCGTTTATAACTACCTTATCTTTTTTTCTCTTTCTAGTAGTAATAGCTCACTTACTAGTAAAAGCTTCTATACTTATATAAGTAGTTTAAAGCTCTATTTCCTTCTCTTGTTTTTTCTTCTTTTTAGTAGTAACTTACTTAATAAGATTAGTAGTAATATACTCCTTCTCTTTCTAAGTAGTAAGAGTAATAATAAAGGCTTTAGCTTTTTTAGCTTTTGTTTTTCTTAGTAGCCTCTTTTATAGCTTATTAAGCTTAAGTAGGATAGCTATAATATTTAGGAGTAGGAGTAGGGTTAATTTTATTATTATTAAGGTTCTCTTTATTAATAGGTAGGTAAGTAGAATACTTAAGGGTATAAATAATAGAATAAGTAATAGAGGTAATAACTATAGCTAGAAAAAGAGAAGGATTAGTAATTAAATTAGTTTATAAAAAGAAATAAAACCAATAAGTAGTTTTAGAAAAGTTTAGCTTATTCTTTTTATTTTCTTTATTAGATATATAGTAGACGTTATAGAAGAAGAAGTAGCTTTTAGAGATTATAAGAATATTATTATAAGTAGTATTAAGATAAGCTTAGAGTATAGAGGAAATTAAGGTATAGAGAGGTATTATTTTAAGGGGCTGGCCCCTAGGCTTGTTCAACGTAGAGGTGCCGTCGATTGACTATTCTAAGCTAAAGAAGGAGGAAAGGACTTTATAGGGATAGGCGCCTAGTAGTAGTGATATAGACCGGGGCTAGGCGGTGTACTACAGCAGAATAGTAGATCCGGCGGAGCCGGATCTCGGTAGCTGCTCTAGCAAAGCCGGAGATCTTAGCTAGGCTCTAGCCCGTGATATTACCTCCCCGCTCCCCTCTAGCGGTACGTCTATAGTGCTAGAGCTAGGTCTCTATTATGCTTTATCGTAGGGCTATAACGTTATTCGTAAGCCTTTATCGCTGCTATCCCTTAGAGTGTCTCGATAAGCTCCTAGGTTCTCTCTACGTATCCTTCCTACTTAACCAGCACTTCATAGCGTCTCCTACGCCCTCGACGCTTCTAGGCAGCGGTGTCGATACTCTCTATATTCCAGGTCTCCTCGTCTTCGTTATCTATAATTAGGGGCAGCTGCTCGTCGTCTAGCGTTTGCCTAGGTAAAGGGTCGTTACCTGCACGCTTCAGGGTATCCACGTAGAAGCGTGGGTATATAGCCGTTAGCATGTTGAGCTCTACTACGTATGGTGAGATAACCTTCGTAACGGTATACTTATGGTGCAACTAATCCAGTTTCTTATATAGCCTAGGGGACCTGTAGTGGCCTATGTGAAGCCAGACTTTATCGCCTACTTCCAGTCTCTCTATAGGCTAGCGCTTCTTATTAGCCTGCTCTTCGTAGCGTTGCTATGCTGAGGCAAGGGTTAACTAGGCTATATCTATTACATCCTGGAGCCTCGTTACTAGCTTACGTACCAGGTCCTCACGAGGACCTTCAGGGTCTTCTAAGCCTACTTCCTTAATTATAATAGATTCTGGGTAGTACCTATGCTCTAGGAAGAAGTTGCTTATCCTAATAGCGCTATTATCGCGGCTATATAGCGCTAGCTGAGCTGCTGGGAGGTTAGACGCCTAGTCTTTCTATGAGTATATAATATAGTTATATAAGTAGGCCTGGATCTCTTGATTTATCCTCTCTAGGCCTCTATCAGTCTATAGGTAGTATATAGTACTAAGCTGCTATTCTATTCCTAACAGCTTACAGAACTGCTGCTAGAAGCGGCTTGTCTAGTTACTCCCTCTATCGCTTATAACTAACGTAAGGATACTATAGAAGCGGAAGTAGTAGCTCAGGAATCGTTCAGCGCAGGCTTCAGCTTCCATGCTTTCTATAGCCTCAAGGGTTACGCCCCTTCATAGCCGGTCGATAATTACCCAAAGGTATCTCTCGCCCTTATCCATAAGGGGAAGGTCGGTAATGAAATCCATAGCGAGGTCGCTTCGTATACGCTGTGGTATTAGCAGTGGTTTCAGAAGTCCCTTACGACGTTCTCTCTAAATGTGACTTCGCCCACAGCCATCGCAGTTGCGGCAGAAGCGCTATACATGGTGCGACTGACCAGGCTAGTAGAAACGTCTACTAACTAACGCAAGGGTATTATCCCTACCAGGGTGGCCGCTAAGCACTGAGTCGTGGGTGCTTTGAACGATATAGGTGCGTAGCGTGTTTACGTCGTTATCCAGATCTTCGTTACCTAGTACCTAAATCCGATCTCTGAATAGTAGTCGGTTGCTATTATTAATCTCGTACTCAGCGATCTGAACTTTTAGCTTAAGGCTCGGGGGGAAGCTTCTTTCTCGTTATTTCATAGTAGTATAGGCCTGCTAGTAGACTTCGTCTTGTCCTTAGGTCTGATCCTAGAGTTGCTATAGTTCTTCGTCGTCGGTAAATACAAGCATCGATAGTGCTGCCTCTATATGTTGTATATGCGCTGAGGGTAGGGTTGCTTCTAGGAGGAGCTATAGGATTCGACCTTGTTTACGCTCATCCTCTAGAGACGTAGGTACGTCTTGTTCACGTCTAGAGAGTACGTCTAGTACTACTACTTCGCTTCCTAGCTGGTACTATATCTCGAAGTTGTACTGAGATAGTTCCTCTACCCATCGGCTTTGCTGTTCTATAAGCTTCTGCTTCGTCATAAAGTACTTTAGGTTATTATGGTCTAATAGGATCCTAAAGTAGCCGATACTCTATAGCTCTGCTCTCCATTCTCGTAGATAGCTTATAATAGCTAGCATCTCCTTGTCATATATCGGATAGTTGAACTGGGTAGCGTTAAGCTGCTACGAGTAGTAGGCTACTACGTGACGTCTACTATGCTTATCTTCCTGTGAGAGTACGCCTCTAAGGGCAAAGCCTAAGCAATCGGCCTCAACATAGGTTATGCGCTCAATATCCAGTTGATATAGAACAGGCTTAGTAGTAAAGATCCTCTTGAGCTCCTGGAATCCTGCTTCTTATTCCTTACCTTAGTAGAAGGGGATACCCTTCTTTATAAGAGCTATCAGGGGTCCGTTAATCTCTAAGTATGCTAGGATGAAGATCTGGTAGTAGTTTACAAACCTGAGGAAGCTTCGGACTCCTTTAACTGTTTTTAGAGCTGCTTATTCCTTAATCGCTTTCAGTTTCTTAGGGTTGCAAGAGATACTAACTCCAGCTGTAATGATAAACCCTAGGTACTTAACTGTCTTCATAGAGAACGCACACTTATGAGGGTCTAAACATAGCCCTGCCGCAGCAAGCTTATGCAGTACTAGCTTAACCTTTGCTTCGTGGTCTTATTATAAGCTGTTTAAGTAGATCAGGACGTCATCTATATACGCTATTATAAAATCGTCTAGATACTCTCGAAGTACGCTATTGATATATCGTTAGAATATGGCGGGGGCTCCTATGAGCCTAAAGGGGATAACTAGCTATTTAAATAGCCTATATCTCGTCCGGAAGGCTGACTTATACTCCTCTCCCTACGCGATCCGGATCTTATGGAACGCTGCTACTACGTCTAGCTTAGTGAACCACTTAGCAGCGCTAATAGTCCGTAGCGTCTCTCGAATCAAGGGAAGAGGGTATCAGTCGCGCTTAGTAAGCTTATTAAGAGCGCGGTAGTCGACATAGAAACGTATTCCTCCGTTTGGTTTACGTACGAATAGTACTAGGGCTGATGCTTCTGAGCTGCTAGCGCGGATGAAGCCTTTATCGAGTAGGTCTCGTAGGGTCTTACGGAGGACGAGGAGTTCTTCTCGTGACATGCTATAGAGCGGACCCCATGGTAGTACGGCTTCGTTACCACTACTATCCTGTTTAATAGGGATCCTGTGGTCGACCCCGGGGCGATGTAGCGGAAGGTTAGCGGCTTCGTCAGGTTAGAATAGCTCTCGGAACTTAGCTAGTATAGCTGGTAGGAGGAGGGCCTTTAGGTCTACCTTCTCAGTCTTCTTCGTAAAAGCCTTCTATATATCTACTAGGCTAATCGCTCGAACTTCATATCCTGCAGTTCCTTTGGTATGTTATTGTACCCTCTTATAAAGCGTTACGAAAGGGGCTCCTAGGAGGAGGCGGGTAGCTCTGATCTAGTGTACTCGTCCTAGCTCTTCTTCGCTTTTTAGACGTAGGTCTACGCCGCCCCTCCTATGTCGTATCCGTTACGCGGTAGTATTATATAGGATACGGTTCCTCTCTATCTAAGGCTTCCTTAGGAACAGATCGTTGCTAAGGCTACGTACGGTATACGCGAAGATCTTCTTATTATAACCGCATAGCTCGAGGTTAAAGATAGTTAACTACACCTGTTGCTTTTATAGCGCCTATAGCGTCGCTAAAGCTGCCTAGTACCTACTCAGAGCAGTCTACTACTAGCAGGCGGAGCTTGTAGGCCAGGTCGTGGTCGATAAGGGCATATAAGTCGTACCCTATGTCTATCAGGGCGTCTGCTTAAGTGCCCTTATATATACAGGTAGTGATCACTGCTAACTTGCTGCTTATACGATACTTAAACTACTTCTATTTTATGATATCACTAAGTTTGGCCTCTAACGCCCGACTTTACGGTAGAGTTATTCTTTTCCTAAGCTCTCTTTAGCCTCAGAGCTTCCTAGCTCTTCTATAGGACTCTTATCGCTGCTCTCTTCCCGCTTCTTAGCTTTCTTAACCTTCGTAGGATAGGCACGCTTCAGCTTAGGATACTATATAGTAATATAGCCGATCTGGTTATAGTTGAAGCACTTACGGGTGTCTCTCACGAGCTGCGGCAGGTCTTTAGATAAGGAGCTGTTTTATTAGCGATATGACTTTGTCTTCTCTTTGCCCTTAGCGCAGCTAACGCCAGATATTAGTGTATCTCTGTCTATGTCTCGTTAGTGGTTGGGTTATAGCACTTTCTAGGAAGTGTAACTGAGGTAGCGTTCCCTAAGCTTCCTGCTATCTAAGTAGGATCCTATAGTGAGAAGCAGTTTTATGAACTAGTGGTAGTCCTTTAGCGCTTCTAGTACCCCTATCAATAGGTTGCTTAACTGGGAATTCAGTACGCTTTCTAAGTAGTTGATCTTGATCTTATCTTACTAAGATCCTCCCCTACTTACTATAAGCTCCTTCTCGAACTTAGGAAAGAAGGAAGTAAAACTCTCTTCCTCTTATTACTATATAGTACGTAACTTATCTAAGGCTTAGGCTTCAGCGTTTAGGTCCCTATACGTTCTTTCAAGATAGTCTATAAATCGAGCTAGGGAGGTGTCTCCTCGGGCTACTCCATTAGCGAAGAAGGTAGAGGATGTCGCTTAGGTAGTTCTTTCTAGCCTAGCGTAGATATATGCGAACGCGCTCTCTTCTCCGCCTATAGCTTCAGGGTCGATCTATAGCTTTGAGTTTATCTCTAGAGCTTACTATAGAAACCGTCGTCTTATGCTATGGAACTTTAGGGGGTTAGGAAGCGTTAGCCTCGGTCGTCTAGTTGAGGTTAGTTTATAGGGCTTAGCTACTATTATTGCAATGCCGTCGCTTATTACCTATATAGTCGTATCGGCTATAGACGGGGTCGGTACGCTGCTCGTAGGCAGCGTAGGGGTTGCTCTATCCGTTGATATAAGCCCATTCAGAGCTATCAAGAGCTGCGTCATCTAGGCTATCTGCTAGGCTATCTGGTCCTGAAGAGGACGGACGCTTACGTTAACCGCTTCGTTAATCTAGCGATTAATCTCAGCATTCATCGCGTCGTTTACGCTACCCTCTGGCGGATCTATCGTGCTGCTATCGTGAGGTTCCGTATAGCGTCTTCTCGTTACGCTACCCTCTAGCGAATCATTATATCGCTCTCGTGAGGTTCTGTATAGCGTCTTCTCGTTTATGCTAGCCTCTAGCGAATCGTTATATCGCTCTCGTGAGGTTTCGTATAGCGTCTTTTGTTATTAAGCTTAGAATATATAAGGGGCTGGGCCCTAGGCTTGTTCAACATAGAGGTGCCGTCGATTAACTATTCTAAGCTGAAGAAGGAGGAAAGGACTTTATAGGGATAGGCGCCTAGTAGTAGTGATACAGACCGGGGCTAGGCGGTGTGCTACAGCAGAATAGTGGATCCGGCGGAGCCGGATCTCGGTAGCTGCTCCGGCAAAGCCGGAGATCTCGGCCGGGCTCTAGCCCGTGACAATTATAAAAGATTAATCTACTTAATTAAAGTATTAGTATAGTAATAAAAAGGTAATATAAAAGTGATATATAGTTTATAACTTCTTAAAAAGTAAAGAAAAAAAGAGAAGAAAAATAACTAAGTATATATATTACGAAATATTATTTACTTACTTTTTTATTTTACTAAAATAGGTAGTAAAACTATAACTAATTAGAAGTTTTAAATTTAATTAAGTAAGGTAAGTAGTACTCTACTCTATTATTCTTATTATTTATAGTAAGAATCGCTATTATTATACGCTTTATAAAATAAGAAAAAATATAATAATAAGATATAATTAAAGCTATTTAGAAGCGCTTAATAGAGATATAAGGATAACTATATAATTATACTAATTATTCCTGAGGAGGTATATTAAATTATAGGGGTTATAATAGCATTTCTTAGTAGTTTAGAGGTAGCCTGAATAATTAGATAATCTGCTTAGTGAGGATAGTAAGCTATATATAAACTGCATACAGAGTTTTCATTATATAGGGATAGTTATATAATATATATTTATATCAATCTATCAGTGAGGATACCTTATAACTTAATATTGCTTTTAAGGTCTAACCTCACTAATAGAACCTAGTCTTTAAAACCACAGTACAGTCTGTTACGTTAATAGGGACTGCTCCCCCTTTTTGCTGAAATTATACATATATAATCCTTATATATATATAAGAATTTGCTTAATATTATATAGATATTTATAATATAGTAATTAACTTATTTTAATAGCTTTAATTAATTTGTTTTTATTAAATCCTACTATCTAAAGGTATTATAATACTTCTTAAGTATTACTACACATTTTAGTAAGTAGACAACAACCTATTTAGATATATTTATTACTTATTACTAATAATATATATAAATAATAATATATATAATAATTAGTATAAAATACTACTAGAGATCCTTTTTAACGCTTTACTTTACTATCAATTAGAATTATTACGCTTACTAAGAAAGCTTATTAAGCTATTATTACTAAAGAAGTTACTAAAGCAGCTATTGATAAGGTTATTATTAATAAAGCTAAGCTTAAAACTAATAATTTAGTAGCTTCTAAATCTATATTATAAAGAAAGTATATATATATAGCTCTTCTATTATTATAAAGAGCTCTAAAAATATCTTTTTACTAAAAAGTAATAATAATATAAAAGAAACAAAAGAAAGATCTACTATATATAATCTAGCTTTAAAATACTCTATTTTTATTAATACTACTATTTTAACTAAACTTAACTTTAATTAATTTAACCTCTTATTAAACTATTTAATTTATAGATAATATACTTATAGCTTCTTACTATAATGCTAATAATATATGTATACTATTTCCTAATATATTTAAAGAAAAGAAGATAAAGATAATAATAAACTAACTTTACTATAAATCTAAATTACTTAACGTGGTTTACCAGTCAGCCGCGCATATCAGTCAGCCGCGCACTTTTTCCATAACACGCTTTGTTCCCAGCTACTTAAACCTTTGATGCGTAATTTCTTAATAACAGCAATGCCAATTTACACCCAAGAAGATAAGATTATTCTTGCTATTGAGGCGATCCGATCGACACGCGCTATAGGTCATAAGTTCAGTACGCGAAGCGCTGCGAAGATATACAGTATCCCCGAAAGTACCTTATACGATAGAATGAATAATCGACTACGCCGCGACCGTATCCAGCCTCAACGACATAAACTCGATCCGATCGAAGAGAAAACACTTCTCCGATACGTTATTAAGCAGGAATTTAGAAGGTTTCCCCTGCGACTCGCTAGTGTGGAAGATATGGCGAATCTCCTGCTACGGACGCGGAATGGGACACCCGTTGGGAAGCATTGGGCCAAGAGGTTTATCGACTCGCAGCTAACTCTGAAG
>VYYT01000416.1:0-11553 GCA_032988895.1 Colletotrichum kahawae | reverse complement strand
TAATGCACGAACATGTCAATTTGCTGAAGAAATGTCTGAGGAAGAGGACCTTAATTAGTTTCAATTTAATTGATTTCCTTAGTGTTGCCTATTAGTTGAAAATGTGCTGTGGTTGTGGTTAGGTGATCGCTGAGCTTGTCTGATCGCCGAGCTTATCAACGACGTTAACTATTATATTTATTAATAATAAAACTAAAATAAGTTTTATAATATTTTAAATAATAAATAAGTTATAACCATTATGATACAAAGATATATATATATATATTTATTTAATAATATAAAAAAAGAATTATTAATAGTAAGCCTATATTTTTTAAAATAAACTACTTAAATTGAAATAAATAATTTTAATTTGATATTAATAAACTTTATATATATAAGATTATATTAGAAATATTATAGCTTAAAAAGAATAACTTATAAATAAATTAGAAAATAAATTAACTTTATTAGAATAATAATAATTTCACTTTTAAATAACTTTATAAAACTTAAGTTTAAAACAAATCTATTTATTATAAAATAATAAAATGATATATTTATAATTTTAAAATAAACAAAACTATTTTATAACTATTAAAAATAATAAATCTTAAATAGAAAAATAATTTATTTCTATTTATTTTAAAGAAATATAAATTGTATTAAAAAGTTTTAATAGTGAAATTAAAAATTAAACTATTACTATATATAAGTTTTAACTATGAAATCCTCTTAGGAAAGGAAAATAAAACTAAAGTTTAATAGAATTTATAAATTTAATCTAGTAGAAATATAAGCTTTTAATAAATATTTTTAAAAAAACTCTAAGAAAGAGTATATTAAACTATTAATATTATTAATAGAAAGTTTGATTTTATTTATATTAAAAGAGTATTATAATTATATGTTAACTATTATATATCTAATAAAATAATAATAAAAAACTATTATTTATTACTTTTTATTAACAAAATAAAATAACTTCTCTATAAAGCTTATTAGTGTATAGTTCTTAACGTTAAAAAAATATATAACTTAATTCAAATAAAATATTAAAGAAAATAGAAAACTATTTTCTAAATATAAAGAAGATATTTTAAATACTTTATTATACCTTTTAGTTTAACTAATATATTTATAATATTCTAACATATAATTAATATTATACTAAAGAAATATATTAATATCTACATAATAATATATTTAGATAATATATTTACTTTCTTTTTTATATTTAAAACATATAAAAAAGTATATATAATATCTTATAAACTTTCTAAGAAGCTAAACCTTTAATTAAATCTAAAGAAAATAAGTTCTATATATAATAAGCAGAATATGTTAGATTTATTATTATATTAAGAGAAGTTAGTATATTAAAGAATAAATTAAAGCTATTTAAGAATAGCTTATATTAATAAACCTTAAAAAATCTTAAAAATATCTAAATTGTATTAACTTTTATTAAACCTTTATTAAAAATTATAAAAAAACTAATATAGTTCTTATTAATTTTAGCTATAAGAATAAGTGTTATATATAAGTATAAGTAAAAAGATATAATATTATAATGCTTCTTCCTAAAGGATTTCTAGAGGATTTTCTTGTAGAATACTTAAAGTACTTCCTAAAGAAATCTCTAAAGAATCTCTTAAGATTCTATACATAGTTTTACTAAAGATTTCCTATAGAAATTATAGAGAAATCTTTATTCTACTTTTATAGAGAAATTAGAACTAGATTCTAGCTTACTATTATAATAATAAGCTATTCTAATAAGAAAAACTATAATAAATAGCTTTTTAGAAAATTAAAGATTTTATTATTAATAAATTAGTTTTTATTACTTTTAAATCTTATTGAATAATTTGAAATAAAGCTAAATATATTAAATTATATCATTAGAGTATAATCTTTTTAATAAAATATAAAAAAGTATTTATATTTCTATATTTTCTTTTTCAGAAAGCTTAAGAAATTAAAATTTAACTGTAAAATATATAATATAAAATTAATAATAGTTATTAAAGTTTTTTAAAAAAAACTCAAATTTTTAAACACTATTTATAAAGTATCTATATACTTTAACTATAAAAGTCTTATATATTTTACTCCTTTCAGAATATTATAAAAATAGTAACTATAATAATTAGAATTTCTATTAAGATTTAACTTCTAAATTATCTATTGAAAAAGATTGAATAATAATAAAGCTAATATTTTAAACTAATAATGAAATTATAGTGTCTTAATATTAAAAGAAATCTAAATAATCTTAAAACATAATATTAATAGACATCTAATATTAGTAACTAAACTTTTAATAATAATTAAATAATTTAATATCAATTTAACTAATAAACTAAATAATATAATAATTATAGAGTTCTATGATATATAAATATATAATTATCAAAGAATAATAAAAACTTAGAAATAACTATAATAATAATATAAAGAAAAAGCTATTAAAGAATATATTATAATAATAATTAAAAACTATAAAGTTCATTTAAACCACAAACTAATTTAATACTAACTTTATAAATTATTATAACTTTTATTTATATTATAAACTATTTAGTATTTTAGATTATTTAACTTTAGTATCAAGTTATTAAAGTCTTAAATACTTTTTATTAAAGTCTATTATAATGATATTTCTATTACTATTAATAAATTCATAAAATATATTTATTTTACTTTATATAAAGAAACAAGTAATATTGAAGGATTTACTTATATATTCTTTAAAAATATATTATTACTAATTATAAAATAATCAAAAGAATTATATTAAATAGAGATAAAATCTTTATTTTTAAATTTTAAAGATTAATTATATTATAATTTAATATTCAATAAGTAATATTTATTACTTTTTATTTATAAATTAATAGATAAATAAAACAAATTAATTGAAATTTTAAAATCTATTTCTATAAGAGGCTAGCCTTTAGTTTGTCTAACTTATAGGTACTTTAATTATAGTAATCTAAACTAAAACAAAAGAAATTCTTAAAATACTCCTTATATAGAAGACAAATAGGTATAGAGCGCTTATTAAGCGAATATAGTTACTAAAAGTAGAATTCTTAACAGTCTATAGTATTATCTAAACGTAATAAGTAAGTATAGCCTATAATATATACCCCCTCTTCTAACCTTTATATAAATATAGGTTTAGTATAAGCTAAAAGTAGTTAGTATAAGCTAAAAATAAGCTTGAAACTTTATTAATCTAGCCATTAGCTATATTATATCTAATAAGTAAATAATATAATACTATATCTTTTTATATTTAGTTTACTTTTAGTTTTCTTTCTCTTTTATTAACTTTTATAGTAGTAAGTTATTTAATCTTTTATATTATTATTTAACTAACTTATTAATATTATAGCTATACTTTTAATATATTTTCAGTCTATTTATTTTATAAGTTAATTAGATCTAAATCTTTATTAATTACTAATTTACATAGATTTAGCTACTATCTACTTAGCCTCTATAAATAGCACTTCTTATATATTATTACCTACTTTTTCCCTATTATTTCACTACAATTAACCTTATATAGCTTACTTTCTCTAATTTTAATAAAAAGATAAAATCTCCTCTAGTTAACTATATAAGCTTACTTTCTAACTACGCTAAGTTTATTATCCTTTTTAATAGTAAAAAGTTTATTCTTAAAAACTTTAACTTTAAGAATAACTTTCTCTATAACTCTATTTAATTCCTTCTTATTTACCTTATTACTTAAGTGTTTACTTTTTTATATTTCTTTTTTATTTGTTTATTATCTTTCTAATATTCTACTAAAGCTTTTATAAGTATTAGCTTAAATTTAGTAACATTCTTCTAAATGAAACCTAAAAACCTATTTATATAGTTTTTTACTTAAAATATATATTTATTATAGCTAAAGCTAAGAAGTCTAATAATATTATAGCTTACTATAATATCTTTAAGTGAAGTATATTAATTTACTACTTTATAGTTATTATAAAAGCTAATTATTGTTTAAGTATTATGACTTACTATATCTATTATTCTAATAAAGCTATTAAATTTATTTATATTAATATAAATACTATCTTCTTACTATTTTAATCTTATAAAGCTAATAATTTACTAAAGTAATAAAAGTATAATCTATTATTATGAAAAGTTTAATCTTTTTAGCTATAACTATTTTATATATTATAATATTAATAAATAAGCTTCAGTAAGTCTCTATTATTCTACTACTTTAATATAAATATTAACTTTTTATTAGTTTCTTATATAGCTTAAAGCTGATATAAAGCTTCTTTATATTACTTCTATCTAAAACTATAAGATTTATATTAAAAGTAAAAAGAAATATATTATTAAAGTTACTATTAAAGCTACTATTAGTATTAATATCTCTTTTATACCTTCTATTAGTTCTCTAGCTATCTTTATTTTTAGTACTCTTACTACTATTTCTACTTTAATATTACTTTTAATTAAGCTTAATAAAACTTAATTATATTATTTTATTCAAGCTTACTTAGATATAGCTAAAATCTTCTATAAAGTTTATTCTGACTTTATTTTACTTCTATTTATAAAGTCTAACTACTTTCTAATTTATTAATATTATTATTACTATTTATACTAAATAAGAAAAACAAACGTTTTTATTTTAAAATGTTCTATTTTACTTATTTTAAGCTTATTTTAAGCTTATTTTAGCTTTATTATATCTGTCTATAGCTTTATACTATAATAAAATCTTTTTACTTCTCTCTATCTTCTTAATTATAATTTATTTTACTACTATTTCTTTTACTCTATTCTTATTTATATACTATTATTTATTTATAATACTATATATTAGAGGTTATTATTATTCTTATCTATAAAGCTATATTTATCTTTAAACTTATTAACTACTTAGTTATTTTATAAAAACTATAGAGATTTTTAAATAAACTAACTATACTCTATTTATTTAATTAGTAACTTATAATAGCTATTCTTATTTATATATTTCTATTATACTACCAAGATAAATTTTACTTTTTATTTATTTTCTCTATGTTTAAAAATTAATAATAGTTAAAAGTTATTAATTCTTTAGCCTAAAAGTAAACTATTTATAATATAATACAATAAGCTAATATAAAAATAGTTATAAATCTTACTTAAAATATTTAAGTTAACTATAATTAGTAAGATTACTTTAATTACTTTATATTTTAAGTATAGTCAATTTAACTTCTAATAAAGTTATTCTATATGGAAATTTATTAGTAATAACTAAACCTTATTATTTAATTTATAATACTTTACTAATATCCTTTTTATATTTACTAACTATTTTATAATCTATCAAGCTACTATAATAATAGCTTAAACTAACTTTATAATTAACTTCAGTTTACTAATAAACTTATTAATAGTTAACTTATATAAGTTTACTAGCTTTAGTATAAGTTAAACTATTAATATTAAGTTAATATAATATCTATAAGTAAAGAAGAATAAACTTACTCTTATTATAGCTATATTATAACTATTAATTACTAATTAAATAAATAGTAAGTAAACCTTTTAGTTATCTTAAATAAAGTTAACTATTATCTATAAGGCTACTTAGATTTCCTAGTTAAAGCGTGTAATTACTTTATCTATCTATAAATAGAAAGTAATACTTAAATATTATTTAATCTTAATAAATATATAAAATTATTATTAAAACTAACTTATCTAATTACTACTTCTATTACTAATAATTAATTTTAATATACTATAAAACTAATAATAATAGTTTATAAAGTATTCTATATATATCTTTATATCTATTAATATTATCTCTTCTAAAATTATTATCTTTAAAAGTCTATTAACTATTATTTAGAAATATTTAAACTCTATTTTCACTATATATAAGAGATCTATTATAAAGTTTATAATAAGGTTATAATATAGCTATTCTACTACTAATAATAGCTAAAAAAGCTTATATTTCACTTATTGCTACATTATTGTAAGGGGCTGGCCCCTAGGCTTGTTCAACGTAGAGGTGCCGTCGATTGACTATTCTAAGCTGAAGAAGCAAGAAAGGACTTTACAAGGGTAGGCACCTAACAGCGGTGAAGCAGGCCGGGTTAGGCGGCGTACTGCGGCAGAATAGTGGGTACAACGGAGCCGGATCTCGGTAACTGCTCCGGCGAAGCCGGAGATATCAATCCGGGCTCTACCCCGTGACAATTATTCTATATTTATAGCTATTATAGTTCTTTATAAATTAATAGATAACTAAAAACTACTCTAATTAGAAATACTACTAAGCTAAAATAACTAGCATATTATTTTAACTAAAGTAGCTTATTATTACTAAGTTATAATACTTCTAAATTAATTGTATTTAGGAAGTATTCTATAAACAATCGTTATCTATTAATTTTAATATCTAAATTTAATTTCTAAATATTAATTAGTTAGAAATGTTTATCTTATATTTAGTAATTTATAATTTTAAGCTTAACTAAAAAAGAAAACTTTAATTCTTTCTTTTTACTATAGAAAAAACCCTTTAATACTAATTATTATTAATTTATACTTCATTCTAAATATACTAAAAAGCTAAATCCTTAAATACTATTATAATAAAGGTTTCTATTAATATTAACTTATATACTTTCCTTAAAGTAAAGTTAGAGATTATCTATATTACCTTCCTCATTTCTTATTTATCCTCTTAGCTTTTTAAAGTATCTTATTTATAGTATGAAAGTATATTAAGTATAGCTATAAAATAGCCTAATTAGTATTTTAAGAAGAAGTTATATTTTAATAGCTACTTTATTTAATAACTTTAGTATTTTATTAAATATTACTTCTATATAAAGTATTTATAGCTTTTATAATCAGTTAAAATCTAAAATTTAAGGTAGCTTTTTAACTTTATATCTTATATATCTAAATATATAATTACTACTAATAGCTCTTTATTATAAATTAAGTAGTTATATTAAGCTAGAATTAGCTCCTATAAATAAAAAGTAGTAGAATACTATTATCTTTATAAATCTTCTTAAGTGAATACTTCTCTTAGTATAAACTCTAAATAATCTATTTAAATAGTTATCAAAGCTTATAGGTTAAAATAGTATAAGCCTAAAGCAATTTAAAAGCAGTATTTAAGTATCTAAAATATATCTTTTTATTTCTTACTTTAAATAAATAGAACTCTCTTTTTTATAAAGAAAGTAAGAAGCTTAATAACCTCTAAATATTCTGATATAAATATTTAGTAGTAATTAGTAAACCTAAAGAAACTCTATAACTTTTTTATAGAAGTAAGTATTTCTTATTTAATAATTATTTATATTTTCTCTATATTATAAGTAATATTCTTACTTACTTTAAGAATAAACCTTATATATTTTACTATTTTCATAGAGAACTTATATTTTATTAGGTTAAGATTAAAGCTAGCTTTTCTAAATACTTAAAAACCCTTACAAACTTTCTATTTATAGTCTATTTAGAAGTTATTATTATAAACTAATATATTATTAATATATATTGTTATAAAGTTATTAAAAAACTCTTAAAGTATATCATTAATATACTATTAAAATATTACCAAACCTCCATTTAGCTTAAATAACTAAACTAGCTACTTAAAAAGCCTATATTATATATAGAAAACAGTCTTCTTTTAATACCTTTCTAGTATATAAATCTTATAAAAAGCTACTATAATATCTAATTTAATATACTATTTCACTAAATTAACTCTTTAAAAGATCTTTTAGATTAGAAATAAAAAGTAACATTTTCATTTTATAATTATATTTAGTATTTAATAATTATAATAAAACTATAATCCTCTACTTAATCTTTAGATAAAGAGGATAGGTATACTAATAAGTAACTTACTAGCTTAAATAAACCTCTTAGTAAATAGGTTAGTAAGTATTCTTTAAAATATTAATGAGTTCTTTTCTTAATATACTATAGAGAGAGCTTTAGAATAAAAGCGCTTTTCAGCTAGAAGTATTATAATTAAAATAAATTTTATATTTTATACTAAAATAACTTAAAAGTAAAGAATATAATTTAGTAAACTTAAAAAGCTTTATAAACTTATTATAAATATAATATAATAGGCTTCTAAAGTGATGTTTTAGTTTTTTTTTACTTTAAGCTCTTTTTTAATATCCTTTAAACTTATAATTTATAACTTTACTACTACTTTAGTTAGCTAACTTCTATTAACTTTTTAGTAGATTACTATAAATAAAGTAGTATTGAGCTAGTAAGCTTCTTAGATTTCTTTTATTCTTTAGAGCTCTTTTTATCTTTATAAAATAATAATAACTTCTATTTTCCTATAGAATACCTACTTCTCTATTATATTATATGTAATATTATTTTATTCTATCTATAGTTTCTTTAAAAAGAGATTAATATCTAACCTTTTTATTATATAAGTAAATAATTACTATATATAACCTCTAATTTTAAAGCATAATATAGCTACTTTGTTTATAATAGTTTAAGCGAAGTTATTAGTAAAGCTTTATAATTACTATATTTAGTAGTTAATATATAGTAAATAGAAGTAGTACGTATATTAATAGTTTATTATTATATAAGTATTATAACTATAATCTATTAAAGTATTAATAGAAAAACTTTTATTAACTCTAACTACTAATATTATGAAAAGCTTACTTATATTATATTCTAACTAAAATTATTCTTAACTAGCTTACTCTTCCTCTTTTATCCTTAATAATTAATTTTATACTAAGGTTATTTATTTCTTAAGTTAGAAATATCTTCTTCTTTTGTAATCTCCTCTAAGTTTAAATATATTATTTCTTTAATAGTTTTCATTACTCTAAAACTATCTTTTAATTTCTTAGCTTTTTAATAGTTTTTTTATAAATAGCTAATTTAATTATACTTAAATAATAATATATTTCTCTATTAAAACTTATACTTATTTCTTTATATAAAGCGTATATTAACCTTATTATTCCAATATCTCTATTTATATCTACTTTTAGAAGTAATAACTTTATTCTAAAAGTTATAAGCTAGTATAAAATATTATAAATATAGTATAATCCTTTTAGTTTCTAAGTAATATCTTATATAAAGCTTATATATTTAGTATATTTATAAGAGGTTAAATAGTTAACTAAGTAATTGAAAAGCTTATATAATAATACTGTATATAAATAATTAATTTAAATACTATCTAGCTAAGTTATATTATTTACCTCTATAATGTCACGGGCTAGAGCCCGGCCGAGATCTCCGGCTTTGCCGGAGCAGTTACCGAGATCCGGCTCCGCCGGATCCACTATTCTACCGTGGCACACCGCCTAGCCCGACCACGTATCTCCGTAGCTAGGTGCCCACTCTTGTAAAGTCCTTCTCCTCTTCAGCTTAGAATAGTCAATCGACGGCACCTCTACGTTAAACAAGCCTAGGGGCCAGCCCCTTACATATTCTAAGCTCAACAACAAAAGACGCTATACGAAACCTCACGAGAGCGATATAACGATTTGCTAGAGGGTAGCGCAATGAGAAGACGCTAAACGAAGCCTCACGAGAGCGATATAACGATTCGCTAGAGGGTAGCGTAACGAGAAGACGCTATATAGAACCTCACGAGAGCGGTACAATGGATCCGCTAGAGGGTAGCGTAAACGACGCGATGAATGCTGAGATTAATCGCTGGATTAACGAAGCGGTTAACGTAAGCGTCCGTCCCCTTCAGGACTAGATAGCCCAGCAGACGGCCTAGATGACGCAGCTCTTGACAGCTCTAAATGAGCTTATATCACCAGATAGAGCAACCCCTACGCCACTCGCGAGTAGTGTACTGACCCTGTCTACCGTCGATACGACTATACAGGTAACCAGTGACGATCGAAGAATGGTAGCTGAAGGGCGAAGGAAGCCCTTACTAGATCCCCCGAAGTTTATAGGAAAGCGTAAGGAATACGTAGGATAGTTGTAGCAGATATAGAATAAGATACGGCTAGATAAGAGATTTATTAGTAGCGATGAGGATATTTAGTACTATATCAACTCGTACCTTAACCGTAGGCCCCAGCAAGTCGTGGCCACCTTCTACGTAGCAGGAGGTCCAGGGGGCCTATATAACCCTTAGGATTTCTTAAGCTACCTAGACCGAACGTATAAGGACTTAAACACGTACGACTAAGCTACCTCAACCTTACGAACGCTTTATCAGCGAGAGGACTAAGCCTTAGCCTCTTTCCTTCCGCGGTTCGAACGGATGATAGCAGAAGCTAGAGGGGCTAACTAGCCTAGCCGAGCAAAGATAACTCTTCTTGAGGGAGCCCTAAGTATGAGGCTCCGAAGGGCCCTAGTCACTGTTGAACTCCCCCTTAACGACTACCACTAATAGCTCTCGAGGGTTTAAGGCGTTGCTTCTAGGCTTGAACGCGTACCTCAACGGGTACCTGAGGGTACCCTATCCCGCTCGAAAACAGAACAAGCTAACTAACGGGATATAGATGGAGATATAGTGATATCTAGCGTTAGCTACGCTAAGGGCAAGGAGAAGGCAAAGGCATAACACCGACGTAATAGTTCCTCGTCCGAAGACCTGCCGCAGCTCGCAAGAGATAACCGCAAGTGCTATAACTGCAACCAGATCGGCCATATTGCCACGCAGTGCTGTAAGCCAAAGCGTTCAGGACCTAAGAAGGTTAAGAAGGTCAAGAAAGCTAAGAAGCTGGATAAGAGTAGCAATAACAGTACTATAGAGGCTAAAGAGAGTTCTGAGGCTAAAGAGACCTCGGGAAAAGAGTAACTCTAACGCGAAGTCGGGCGTTAGAGGCAAAGCCTAGTGATATCATAGAATAGAAGTAGTTTAAGCATCGCATAAGCAGCAAATCAGCAGTGATCACTACCCGTATACATAAGGGTACTCGAGCAGACGCCCTAGTAGACACTGGGTGCGATCTATACGCCTTTATCGACCACGACCTCGCCCGTAAGCTCCGCCTACTAGTAGTAGACCGCTCTGAGCGGCTACTAGGCAGCCTTAGCGACGCTACAGGCGCTATAAAAGCAATAGGTGTAGTCGTCTTTAACCTCGAGCTATGCGGTTATGACGAGAAGATCTTTACGTATACCGTACGTAGCCTTAGTAACGACTTATTCCTAGGGAAGCCTTGGATAGAGAGGAACCGTATCCTATATAACGCTACTACGTAACGGATACGACATAGGAGGGGCAGCATAGACCTACGTCTAAAAGGCGAGGAAGAGCTAGAACAAGTACACCAGATCAGGGTTGCACGCCTCCTCCCAGGAGCCCCTTTCGTAACGCTCTATAAGAGGGCGTAACAACGCACTGAAGGATACGAAGTTCGAGCGATCAGCCTAGCAGATATATAGAAGGCTTTTATAAAGAAGACTAAGAAGGCAGATCTAAAGGCCCTCCTCCCGCCAGCTATACTAGCTGAGTTCTACAAGCTGTTCCAACCTGACGAAGCCGCCAACCTTCCACCACATCGTCCTGGGGTCGACCATAAG
>VYYT01000415.1:0-11576 GCA_032988895.1 Colletotrichum kahawae | reverse complement strand
CCAGTCGCGAGAGGCTTGTCGGATGCCCATGCCACCCAACACAGCTTCCTCAGCACTTTTAATATGCTCCTCGGTGTAACTCGACATGCTGAATTGACTGGTATTTTCAAAAGAATTAATTTGTGGTGTTGTTGTTGGCAAACGTGTCGTTTTCGGCTGATCGGTTATGGGGGGTGATCGGTTAAGTGGGGTGGGGTCTTACCTATTCCAGCCCAGACACCTCCCGTCGCCTTCCATGCAGACAGCCACACTGAAATTCTCGATACTCTTCGGGCAGGACGCCGCAAGTCAAGGCGAGACGACTGCCTCACTTCGCCTCGCTTCACCTCAATTTCATCTTTGCCTATTTCAACCTACCCCCAGCCCTCGAGATTGTGGACGGCCGCCTTCTCAAGACTCAAGACAACACGCGAAAGGGCCACCGCCTGATGCAAATGGACGTCTACTAATGGATTCCTTTCTGGATCCATCGCAACGTATCCCGCATTGAAAAGCATGCACCGCACGCACTACGACATGAGCCGCACGTCTGTGAGTTTGGTCCTATCAGACCTTGTGCACAGGATATCCAAGGCTGGGCTCGGAAAATCCGGCTT
This sequence comes from Colletotrichum kahawae, assembly GCA_032988895.1. Lineage (NCBI taxonomy): Eukaryota > Fungi > Ascomycota > Sordariomycetes > Glomerellales > Glomerellaceae > Colletotrichum > Colletotrichum kahawae. The sequence goes on along the minus strand of VYYT01000415.1, from coordinate 10,980 downwards.
TTCGGTCTTGTATGCGCAATTGAGTTGGACCGTCCCGATTTATGACCCTCGGTCTGAGCGACTGCCAGCTGCAACTCACATCGGAGATGTGGTTGAATCCAGCACAATTAATCGACACGCTCGGGCGCAAGTTCAGACGTAATCGTCACTGTACTGCTTAATAAATGGCAGACAAGAACAAAGCAGGTTTCATAACGAGCAGCCACTAACAGTTGTTGTCAGCGAATCAGTGTGGGTGTTCATCTTCCATCTGCCACCTCGATTGCAAGGTTTCCTGCAGGAACTGCTCTAAAGAACATCTGATGCGTCTGTTGCATGTGGCTTCGCAGGCCCAACACTCTTTACGGGCACGAGCTTCGTTGGTCCGGCTTGCATCGCTCGTATTGTGCTCGGTACAGCGCCCTGCAGCTCGCGCCTGCAGCTCGTGTGGTGGTCCGCTTTGCCACCGTCCAGATCTGGACGTACAGAGTACTCGTACCCTCTTCTTGGCACCGGAACATTCTGATCTATCTTGGGATACCCCTAACTCGGTGCATTTCGGCCGATCAGTACTACGCACTAGAACTTAGAAGTAATGACTGTCTAGTGTTTGAGTGGGCAACACGTCCTCGGAAACACGGAAATATACAGCACTCAGAGCTGATCAACACTACAGAGACGGCGCATCGTCAGCTGGTTGACTGAGGCCAATGGCAGCTATCTCCGTCCCTCGCTCACCCCGCCTTCAATAAAGCGACTTGTAGTCTTGTGTTGTCTTCTATGATGACCCATTATTTATTTCCAGAAGACCTGCAACTCTTTCACGGGGCAGGCCACAGTGTGAGGATAGAAGAAAGAAAGAAAGAAAAAAAGTTGAGCATCCACTGGTTCGAAGCTTCGCTGGCCGGGGTCCGGAGGTTTCGAGGGCTCTATCCGTCAGCTAGTTGGGGCGAAGAGGAGGGTGGAGGGCTAAGGTAATCAAAGGCAAGCCCCACTTGGGGGGATGCGCTGTCGGATGCAGGTACCGGCCTAGTTTAGAACGAGTCAACCAGTGCGGACCAGAGTGCCCGCTGAGCTGCCTTAGCGTCGGCCCTCAATGTCTGTCATTTCTTTTCGGAGTGCACTTGTTGGCACTTGGCACCTACCTAGATGCCGGCGAAGACGCTGAACGTTGCAGTAGCGTACTAAGTAGGCAATGGAAGGTAATGGACGATGCCGTCATCTACACATCCACCCGCCCACTTCGTCACCAGCAACTTCAGCAAGAAATATCACTCTCTGCTACCTGATGGGTATCCGTAGATACCTAGGTACCTTGTTTATATGACTGACTCCTCGCACGCGGCACTCACTCGTCTCTTGCAGTCTTGTCATCTTGCCAATTAGCGTGCCCCACTGCCAGCGCCAGCCGCTTTACGAATACACGCTCGACTGTCCCCTGGTGCCACTTTACGCCTGAGACTTCGCCCTGGTTCCTGCCTGCTCAATCCTGATCTCGATCTCGGCCTGTCTACCTTACGGATAGTAGCCCCTAGGACGACAGATGGGTACTGCGACCAATGCCCATCACGTCTTGGAAAGACATCGGCATCAAACCGAGATTGATAACACCTCTGTTCAAAGAGGTAGCATTGTCTACCGCGAATCGACTATTCACGGCACTTAAGTCCTCTGCTGCTCCGCTTGCTCTCAATTTTCCATCCTGTCCCATGCCATTTTCCCTCCCTCCTGTGTGAATCAGTGCTTCGCCTTCAGCAACTGCCGAAGAACCAGCCAACCAGTCTGCCAGTGTCAGGCTAAAACCCAGTCAAGCCGCAGGTCAACGGTTCGAACTGTGGTTGCGTCCTAGCTCCCAATGTATGTAAAAGTCGCACCAAAAAAGCAAAGTCGATCATCGCTACGGACCTGTAGTGCATCCGACAACGGTTGATGGCGGCCTTCCATCTCACTCAAGTTGGTTGATTGCCAACGCGTCTCAGGGGTGTTATTGCATTCCTTTATCCACCTGGCCTTCAAGACACACGACGTGATTTTGGGGAGGACATTTGTTGCTTGTTCTTTGTCCACACCATGTCAGTGTTGCATCCTAGCGTCGACATTGATCGAGACGTTTGTCCAACTCGGGGGGGTTGGACCATGTGCTGCACATCCAAATCCAGTACCTGCTATCTTGAACTTGCAATTCGTACGTAAAACGCCCTAGACCATGCCCATCCTCCGTGCTTCCCGCTCGCGGCCGTGCCTCCCCAGAAGACGACCCGGGAACGATCTGGCTTGCTCCCGCTACAAATCGGTAAGAGTTCAGGGTTTCGCGTGGTGGGGTTCTTCATCTCAGTGCCTCCTTGAGCTTATGTATCCCTCAATGCGTGCTTGCCACTTCTGCAGCTGCGCAATCGTCCGTACTCTAATTATGGGGGAACTACAAATTTACGTGTAGGCTTTGCCTTCGTCTGTGCTGTACCCACGCCAGAGAGGTGCGGGAAATGGCAACGTCTTTTCTCTCTCACCCACTTGGATCAGCTGAAGCCAGCGTTTCCGTTCGAATTTCGGTGTTCCTGGGGTCCCCTCCAGCCGTGGAAGAACTGTGATGCGCCCAGCCGGAAGGCTGTGCAGTATCACATCAAGCTTCGCAGGGTTCGCGGAGCTTGTCAGTCTACCGAGCACCCTCTTTGGTCTCGAACGCGGCCTATGTTGGTCCGAACGGCCCCGAGTCACCAATTTGATGTCAAGAACAGACTGAGATGAGGTCGATGATGGCCCAGCGACATGAGTGACGATGTTGCGACAATCCCGAACGACACGCAGCGCGCATTAAACTGTTGGATCATGCTAGTGAGACTGACTTATTTAGCTAATCAGGATGTGTTCTATTTACTTGTTCCTCGTGCTTCCTTGATCGCCAGAGAATAGAAACAATATAATACACAAAATATATTATAATTTTATATTTTTAAGAATATATCTATATTTAATAAAATATAATAGTTTTTAGTATTATTTTTAAATATATAGCTTTAATATAAGAAAAGATATAGAGTTTATATAGTTTATTATATAATGTTATAAATAAGTTTATTCTTATATATATTTAAAAGTAAGCTTATATTTTTAATATATTATATTTAACTTTGAAGGAAAATATTAGTGCTTTTATTATTTAAACAGTAATAATTATAAGTTATTAATAGCTATAAAAGTAGAGAATATACTTAACAATAGCACTTTTTATAGATAATTATAGTATTTCTACTCTATATTATAGCTATATTAAACGCTAAGAAATAGCTATATTAGTAGATCTAATTTTATAAGAAGATATATTTATATTATATTTTTTAAATTATCTCTATTAGTTATATTATAGGAAAGCAATTAGAATTAAGCTGATAATATAGTTAGAAGTAGTATTAAATAAGAATTAAAACTTAGCTTACCTTTTAGTAGCTAAACAGTAGCTAGAAATAAGCTCCTCTTCTTAAAAGAGCTAAAGTTTTCTTAGCTTCTAACTAAAGTAGTATAAAGGGCTAGCCTTTAGTTTATTTAACTTAGAAGTACTTTAATTATAGTAATCTAAGCTAAAGAAAGGAAGTTCTTAAAATACTCTTTATATAGAAGAAAAATAAGTATAGAGCATTTATTAAGTAAATATAGTTACTAGAAGTAGAATTCTTAGTAATCTATAGTATTACTTAGATATAATAAATAAATATAGTTTATAATATATATTTCTCTTTTTAATCTTTATATAAATATAGGTTTAATATAAACTAAAAGTAGTTAATATAAGCTAAAAATAAGCTTAGAATTTTATTAATTTAAATATTAACTATAACATATATGCATAGCGAGTCGCCCATCATAGCGAGCCGCCCACTTTTCCTTAATTCTACACTCTTCACCTTCACAACAACCTTCCTCTACGTACGACCATTAGTTCTTCTTCAAATGAAAGTCGTATTATCCTTGTGATTAAAGCTATTAAAAAGGACCTAAAACTATCCGTTCGAAAAGCAGCTTCTATCTATAAGGTCCCGAGAACTACACTTCACGACCGACGCGCTGGACTTCTACTATAACGTAAAACTCATACGAATTTAATAAAGATGACTCAGGTGGAAGAAACTGTGATTCTTGAACGAGTTATTGACCTGATCGATCGAGGATTTCTACCGCAACTTGACGACGTACGAGATATAGCCGATTATCTCCTTAACGAACGTGACGCGACGCGTGTCAGACCGCGATAGGCAGAGAACTTCATACGACGCTAACCATAACTAAAGATGCGTTTTCAACGTAGAATCAACTATCAGAGGGCATTAGCTGAAGATCCTGCAATTGTGTAGGCCTGGTTTGCCCTTATACGAAACATAATTACGAAGTATGGAATACATAATAATGATATCTATAATTTTGATAAGACGGGCTTCTTAATAGGAATACTGTCGCACGCAAAGGTTATTATAACCTCTGACCGCTGCGGAAGGCCTCGTACGAAGCAGCCTAGCAATCGCGAATGGGTTTCTGTCATTCAGGGCGTATATGTAGATGGCTGGGCGCTGCCTCTATACGTCATTGTTAAGGGCAAATATCACCTACTCTCATGGTATACCAATAGCCAATTCTCACCCGAATGGCGCGTCCACCCTAGCGAAAATAGATGGACTATAAATAAGATTAGCCTAGATTAGCTAAAACATTTTGAAAAGTGCACAAAGTCTCGTACGAAGGGTGTTAAACGGCTCCTAATCCTTAATGGCCATAACAGCTACAAATCCACCAAGTTTGACGATTACTGCAAGGAACACAGCATTATTGCTCTTTGCATGCCTCCGTATTCATCGCATGAGCTTCAGCCTCTTGATGTTAGCTGTTTTAGTCTGCTGAAGGCTTTATATAGCAAGGAAATCGAGAAGATGATGCAGATGCAGATTACGCATATTACTAAGGATGATTTCTTTCCTGCCTTCAAGGCAGCCTTTTTTACTTCAATAAGCAAAGAAAACGTATAAGCTAGTTTTAGATAGGCTAGCCTTATACCATTCGACCCAGAAGCAGTTCTTTCCCGCCTAGATTTCAAGCCAAAGACGCCAACACTATCCAACTCATGCCTAAGCAGCCAGGGCTCCTAGGACCTAAAGACACTAACCATAGCATATAACGCCGTACAAAGCTCTGCTTCACTTAAGAAAAGAATCACTAGTCATCAAGATAGCTTACCAACTCATTTATATAAGGTTATTGATTTGTAAACTAAAGGTATTAGCAAGTTAGCACATAAACTAGCTCTTGTTGAAGCCGAGTGCCGCAGGCTTCGTACGGCAAATGAGATACTAAGTAAGCGCCGGAGAGCTAAGAAAACCCAACTACATCTTAGAGGGTCACTTAATATAGCTGAAGCTAAGGCAATACGGGTAGAAAAGGGGGTTATTGATGCTGGAGGCGAAAACATACGTCAGGAGGGTGCTCGTACGGAGGGGGGTGAATCGCGCGGGCAGCGATATAGTAACTGCAGAAAGACTGGACATAATGTACGAACATGTCAGGTAGTTTAGGAGACCTCTGAAGAAGAGGCTGATAAGTAGTTTCAATTGATTTCGTACGATATGGCTTAATGGACTTACACAAATGGCTGGAGGGTAGTGAAAGGTGGGCGACTCGCTATGATGGGCGACTCGCTATGCATATACGTTATTACTATTTATATTATAAAAAAATAAAAGTTTTATTTTAAAGTTTTCTATTTTATTTATTATTTACTTATTTTAAATCTATTTTAGTTTTATTATATCTTTCTATACCTTTATATTATAATAAAGTCTTTTTACTTCTCTCTATCTTCTTAATTATAACTTATTTTATTACTATTTATTTTATTTTACTTTTATTTATATATTATTATTTATTTATAATACTATATACTAAAACTTATTATTACTTTTATCTATAAAATATATTTATTTTTAAACTTATTAACTACTTAGTTATTTTATAGAGACTATAAAAATTCCTAAATAGATTAACTATATTTTATTTATTTAATTAGTAATTTATAATATCTACTTTGATTTATATATTTCTATTATCTAATTAAAATAAATTTAACTTTTTATTCATTTTCTCTATTTTTAAAAATCAATAATAATTAAAAGTTATTAACTTTCTAATTTAAAAATAATTAATTTATCATATAATATAATAAGCTAATATAAAAATAGTTATAAATCTTATTTAAAACGTTTAATTTAACTATAGTTAATAAAATTATTTTAGTTATTTTATATTTTAAATATAACTATTTAATTTTTATAAGGTTATTTTATATAGAAGTTTATTAGTAATAATCAAACCTTATTACTTATTTTATGATATTCTGTTAATATCTTTTTTATATTACTTAACTATTTTATAGTTTATTAAGCTATTATAATAATAACTTAAGCTAACTTTATAGTTAACTTTAATTTACTAATAAGCTTATTAATAACTAATTTATATAAATTTACTAGCTCTAATATAAGCTAAGCTACTAATATTAAGTTAATTTAGTATTTATATATAAAGAAAAATAAATTAATTTTTATTATAGCTATATTATAACTATTAATTATTAATTAAATGAATAGTAAGTAAACTTTGTAGTTATTTTAAGTAAAGTTAATTATTATTTATAAAACTACTAAGGTTGTCTAATTAAAGTATTTAGTTACTCTATCTATTTATAAATGAAAAGTAATACTTAAGTATTATTTAATCTTAATAAATATATAAAATTATTATTAAAACTAGCATATTTAGTTATTATTTGTATTATTAATAATTAATCTTAATATACTATAGAACTAATAATGATAGTTTATAAAGTATTCTATAAGTATTTTTACATCTATTAATATTATTCTTTTTAAAGTTATTATTTTTAAAAATCTATTAACTATTATTTAGAAATATTGAAATCTTATTTTTACTATATATAAGAGATTTATTATAAAGTCTATAATAAAGTTATAATATAGCCATTTTATTATTAATAATAACTAAAAAAAGTTTATATTTTACTTATTATTATATTATTTTATAATTATAGCTATTATAGTTTATTATAAATTAATAAATAGCTAAAAACTATTTTAGTTAGAAATATTATTAAGCTAAAATAGCTAATATATTATTTTAACTCAAATAGTTTATTATTATTGAAGTATAATATTTTTAAAATAACTATATTTAGAAAGTATTCTATAAATAATCTTTGTTTATTAATGTTAATACTTAAATTCAATTTTTAAATATTAATTAGTTAAAATATCTATATTATATTTAGTAATTTATAGTTTTAAATCTAATTAAAAAAAGAAACTTTGATTTCCTTTTTTCATTATAAAGTAAGATTTTTAATATTAATTATTATATATTTATATTTTATTCTAAATATATCTAAAAGCTAGATCTTTAAATATTATTATAATAAGAGTTTTTATAGATATTAACTTATATATTTTTCTTAAAATAAAGTTAAAAACTATCTATATTACTTTTTTTTTATTTTCTTTTTATTTTTAGTTTTTTAGAATATTCTATTTATAATGAAATAATATATTAAATATAGTTATAAAGTAGTTTAATTAATATTTCAAAAAGAGGTTATATTTTAATAGCTATTCTACTTAATAATTTTAGTATTTTATTAAATATTACTTTTATATAAAATATTTCAAGCTTTTATAATTAATTAAAACTTTAAATTTAGAATAGCTTTTTAACTTTATATCTTATATATTTAAATATATAACTACTATTAATAGCTTTTTATTATAAATTAAATAGTTATATTAAACTAAAATTAACTTTTATAAATAGAAAGTAATAAAATACTATTATCTTTATAAATCTTCTTAAGTTAATACTTCTTTTAATATAAATTTTGAATAGTTTATTTTAATAGTTATTTAAGTTTATAAATTAAAATAATATAAAACTAAAGTAATCTAAACATAGTATTTAAAGATTTAAAATATATTTTTTTATTTTTTATTTCAAATAAATAGAACTTGTTTTTTATTAAGAAAGTAAACAAATTAGTAACTTCTAAATATTTTAATAATAATATTTAGTAATAATTAGTAAACCTGAAGAAATTTTATGACTTTTTTATAGAAATAAAAATTTTCAATTCAATAATTATTTATATTTTCTCCATATTATAAATAATCTTTCTATTTATTTTAAAAATAAACTCTAAATATTCCATTATTTTTATAAAAAACTTATATTTTATTAAGTTAAAATTAAAATTAGTTTTTTTTTAAATATTTAGAGAACTTTATAAAGTTTCTATTTATAGTCTATTTAGAAACTATTATTATAAACTAATATATTATTAATATATATTATTATAAATCTATTAAAAAGCTTTCAAAATATATTATTAATATATTATTAAAATATTACTAAAAATATATTTAGTTTGAATAAATAAACTAACTATTTAAAAAGCTTATATTATATATAAAAAGTAATTCTTTCTGAATATCTCTCTATTATAAAAATCTTATAAAAAACTATTATAATATTTAATTTAATATATTATTTTATTAAACTAACTTTTTACAAAGTTTTTTAGATTAAAAATAAGAAATAATAGTTTTATTTTATAATTATATTTAAAATTTAGTAATTATAGTAGTACTATAATCTTCTATTTAGTTTTTAAATAAAAAGAATAGATATATTAATAAATAACTTATTAGCTTAAATAAACTCTTTATTAAATAGATTAATAAATACTTTTTGAAATATTAATAATTCTTTTTTTAATATATTATAAAAAAAACGTTAAAATAAAAATATGTTTTAGTTAGAAATATTATATTTAAAATAGATTTTATAATCTATATCAAAGTAATTTCAAAATAAAACATATAATTCAATAAACTTAAAAAGCTTTATAAATTTATTATAAATATATTATAGTAAGTCTTCAAAATAATCTTTAAGTTTCTTTTATTTAAATATTCTTTTAATATATTTTAAGTTTATTATTTATATTTTTACTACTATTTTAGTTAGCTAACTTCTATTAATTTTCTAATAAGTTCCTGTAATTTAAGTAATAAAGTAAGTAAAAAAGAATTGAATAAAGTTATAGAGAAAGTTATTCTTAAAGTTAAAGTTTTTAAAAAATAGACTTCTTACTATTAGAGAAGCTAATAAATTTAATATAATTAGAGAATAAACTTATATAGTTAACTAAAAAAGATTTTTTTTTTTTATTAAAGTTAAAGAGAATAAGCTATATAAAGTTAATTATAGTGAAATAATAAGGAAAAAGTAAGTAATAATATATAAAAAGTACTGTCTATAGAAGCTAAATAGATAGTAGTTAGATCTATATAAGTTAATAATTAATAAAGATTTAAATATAATTAACTTATAAAATAAATAAACTAAAAATATACTAAACATATAGCTATATTAATAATAAGTTAGTCAAATAATAATATAAGAAATTAAATAACTTCTTATTATAAAAATTAATAAGAAAAAAAATTAAATATTAAAAATTATATTATTATATTATTTATTTATAAAGTATAATATAGTTAGTATTTAAATTAATAAAGTTTTAAGCTTACTGTTAGCTTATACTACCTATTTATAGCTTATATTAAACTTATACTTATGTAAAAGCTAGAGAAAGAAGTATATATTATAAGCTATATTTATTTATTATATCTAAGTAATATTATAGACTACTAGGAATTCTACTCTTAATAACTATATTTACTTGATAAGCGTTTTATACCTATTTTTCTTCTATATAAGGAGTATTTTGAGAACTTCCTTTTTTTAGCTTAGATTACTATAATTAAAGCACTTTTAAATTAAATAAATTAAAGGCTAGCCTCTTATAATAGTATTTATAATATTTTATTCAAAAGTTTAGTAAAGTTATTACTATAAAAGCTTCAATAACCTATTTAACTCTAATATAATTAGCTTTACTATATATATTACTATACTATTTAGGTTTATACTATATTACTAGCGCTATTACTATTTAGCTAATCTATTTAGCTAGAGTATATATATATCTTTATATAAGGCTTTATCTATTAGTAAGAATATATAAAGTTTCTATATTATTTTCTTTAATTAGTAGAAGATATAGGTTAAAGTGTTTATATAGTGTTCTTAGAATTATATCTATAAATAGAGTGAATTTTGGTATAGTTTTTTTATAGAGAGGCTGTATTATAATTATAAACTTAATACTTATATAAATAGTATAATAATAAGATATATTATTAATATATTATATAGATATTTAAAATATTTAAAATATTATCACTTTAATATACTTATTGTAGCTTTTAGCTATTTATTATAATTATTATTTACTTAAAATATCAAATTTTTAATTTTTATACTTCTTAATAATATATAGTATTAATATAAATATAAAAGTATTTTAAGATATAATATATATATTTATATTATATAAAGTTATTAATAATGATATATTATATAAAAGTATAATAGTTCTCTAGTATTTATAAGTATTTATATATATAGATTATAAAGAAAAATATATCAAAATAGTTCTAGTTATTACCTTTTTAATAAGTATTTCTAAAAAAGATATATATAATAAGTAAGATAAATTAAAAACTTAAAATAAAAGCTATTAAGTATTAAATATTATAATAAAATATATAATATAAAGAATTATATTAATATTATTTAAGTTATAGCTTATATTGCACTAAATGTTTTTATAGAGTAATAACTTATAAATTTAAAAGTTTCTTAGTTTATTTTATAACGTATATGCATAGCGAGTCGCCCATCATAGCGAGCCGCCCACTTTTCCTTAATTCTACACTCTTCACCTTCACAACAACCTTCCTCTACGTACGACCATGAGTTCTTCTTCAAATGAAAGTCGCATTATCCTTGCAATTGAAGCTATTAAAAAGGACCCAAAACTATCCGTTCGAA
>VYYT01000414.1:0-12084 GCA_032988895.1 Colletotrichum kahawae | reverse complement strand
TTGAGGGCCTTTTATAGTGGTTACGATAAATCAGAAGACATTGACGTTCGAAGTCGTGAGCCCGAAATTGCCCGTTTTCGGCTGATCGGTTATGGGGGGTGATCGGTTAAGTGGGGTGGGGTCTTAGTCATCCAAAGAGACTACGGAGTTATTCCAGGGGTACACAGCCAACCGACTGGTCTCTAACTGGGCTGGGACACCCGCGCTCGCTACGCGTTCTTCTCGACCTACATTGGCGGGTTCACGCGCAGCATGGGGGAAGTAACCCACCATTACAGGACCGCCACAGCATGCGATCATCTCTCTGCGAGTGTCGAAGCGGCCAGCTTAGCATATATGGGCACGCAGCTAGGTAGTGCGCATCTGATCGCACTCGCCAACTCCAGTTACGTCAAAGCAACCCAGAGGCTTAGCCGATCTCTGAATGATCTTAGCTCCGAAGGAGCTGAGGAAGCTCTCCAGTCGGTTGTTCTCCTAGACATGTACGAGAAGATGGTCCATCGTGACCCCCAGAACTCCCAGGCCTGGAAGAGTCACTCTCAGGGGGGTCTGACCCTCCTGCATTCCCGCGCAACAACCATTCTATCCAGCCCGACTGGACGTCAAGTTGCCGCCCGACTAGTGACTGCTGTCATAGTTACCTGTGCAACAGTCGGTATGAACACGCCCAAAGAGCTGGCTACAGTGCGTCGCAACATTGGCTACCATGTTAACAGCCCCAAATGGAGTTTTCTGGGCATTTTGAGTCGCGTCTCAAACTTGCATTTCGATTTCAAAGCGGGACGAATATTAGAACGAAACTTTGTCATACGGGCTAAGAGTCTGGACGATCAACTGGCTACATTGGAAGCGACAGTGCCATCCACATGGCGGCCCCTCTTGATACCAGTCACCGAGAGTAACCCTCATGTTCTCGGCACATATTATCATCTCTACCCGGACCACTATACCACGCAAGTCACCAATGCTCTTCGAACAATGAGGCTTATTCTATACATCATCGTAAGGCGTTACACTGCGGACGGTAGCTATACCCAAGAAAACGACTTGAGGTTCGGGTTTGGTGCTCCTCCCATGGAATCAAGTCCAGGCAACTTCTCCCGCAAGTCTGGGAACTTGTTCCATACGATCTTGCCCATTGCAGCGTTGCTGTAGAAGCCGCTGGTCACAAAGAAACGTTTTCCAGCTGCTTGGTCGGTTTCCATGGCCATGACATGCGCCAACGCCACATCGCGAACATCAACCCAGAGAGGCAGTGCCGTGGGCGGGAGCCCGCTCTTGTGCTTGCCAGTGATCACCTCTGCCAGGAGCTGGTTTGAAGTGTTGACCTCAGCCAGAGTCTTCGGTGGTAGTTTGACTGGACCATAAATCATGGGAGGGTTGATCGTGGAGAGAGTGAAATTGGGTTTCTCTTTAGCCACAAATTCCCAGGCGGCCTTCTCTGCCGACTTCTTAGATACGACGTAGGCGCTGACGGGGCTCGCGTACGCATCTTCAATGGTCAACGGGCTCCAATCCTCTTCAGAGTATGTCTTCTCCGCCCCCGAGGCGGCAAGGCCTGGGTTGAGGATAGCCGCAAAGGAGGACGTCACCACAACGCGCTTCACGCCTGGGCAGGATTCCTTGATCGCATGCAGAACTCCGGTCGTACCCAAGACTGCAGGATCAATCAGATCCTTTTTGGGATCGGTGACGTTGTAATGGAACTGAATCTGATGAGCAACGAGGGGAATTGAGGCTGTCTAGGTTTCGCAAGCTTACCGGACTAGCCACATGAAGCACAGCTTCCAGACTGTGGGTGCTGAGGGCGGAAAAGGCTCCTTTGGCTGCAATATCGGGGACGACGATGGTTTCGAGCTTGCTTTTGGGGACGTCTTTGAAAGATCCATGAATAGCCATCGCCTTCTCTTGCGATCGAGCCGTCGTCAGGACGGAGTGTCCGCGTTGAAGAAGAACATCGATCACATGGCCGGCGACGAAACCCGTCCCGCCTGATCGGTAAAATCAATATGTTAGCTTTCGCTCCCAGGAGTGTAGCCTGGCGTTCGCGGTACCTGTAACAAGGACTTTGGTCATTTTTAGATTGACGGAAAGACCGTGCCGAGTGGTTGAGAAGTTGGGATGATCTGTAAAGAATAGCGGGCAGACGAGACGATCACAAATAGACAAGATTTTATGTCTGTCTTGCGGGCTTACGGATGATTTACTAATTCTTTTAAATCGGTTAAGGTTGGAAGACACCATCAAAGCTATGACCATCTTGCCGGCTGTTCATGCGGCTGGGGCGGGATCCGCACCCAAGATTGGCAGAAGATTGACCGCTCTGTCCGTGTCATCAAATCAGACGATCTGACCCTGAGAAAAGCGTAAATTAACCATACAATGAAGAGAACCATATACCACAGTCAATTACGTCGATAAGTCCCGTGGAGATGGATGCGACCAAAAGGTTGTTGCCCGGCTCCGAACTGAGCAGAAGAAGTATGGAGAACGTAACGCTAGCCATATGGAGTTTAATAATCAAGATACGGGGATGCGAGGCAAGGATCTGTGTTCCCACAACGCAGATGAAGTGCCGACCGGCGGCTCCGAATCATCGGTGACAGAAAGCTTAACTCCTGTAAGGCCGGACTCGAACCTACTGTCAGCCTTACTTCCACGATACAAACGATACCGAGTTTCACTTTCAGGTCCATAACTCCAGAGTTTGACCGAGCCTACTTACTAACGGTTGTTGGGCGACGATGGGGGCTGCCTCACATATAAGGGCGCCATCCATTCAACGGAGCTTGCCACAACGTACAAACTTTCGACAACTCCGATTACACATAGTTCGCCGCTTTTGTTGGTTACGCGTTGCATTTGCTCTAATTCACCTTTATCGAGATTCCTTTCGCAATGACAAAGTACGCGAGAGACGCACCCGAAGGGTTCCGTAATTCGATCGAGAATGTCGCAGTTGTTGGTGTAAGTTCGTTGGTTGACTCTTCCATCGGCCTTTAAATACTAACAACGAACCCCTTTCAAGGCGGGTGGCCAAATCGGCCGAGCCATTGCAGTGCAACTTCTCAAAACAGGGAGGCACCGAGTCACCGCGATTACGCGTAGCGGAAGCAGCAACTCGCTGCCAGAAGGTTTAGAGAAGACACATGTCGACTACAACAACGAGGAATCTCTGATCGACGCTCTGAAAGGCCAAGATTTCTTGGTAATTACTCTTTCCCTCAGCGCGGCGCCGGGAACCCACAGCGCCTTGGTCAGGGCCGCGGCGAAGGCGGGGGTGAGATACGTGATGCCGAACGCCTACAGCATCAACTTCGCAACTAGCGAGAATCTCCGACGAGACATCCCTGTTGGGAACACTGTTCTCGCAAATATCGCCGAGATCCAACAGGCCGGCATGACATCGATCACGTTGATGAACGGATTTTGGTACGAGTACAGCCTCATTGCCGGTCCTGCAACCTTTGGGTTCGATCTCGACAACCGCATCATTACATTTTACGACGATGGCAAAAGGGCCATCAACACGTCTACTTGGGTCCAGTGCGGACGTGCAGTTGCTTCACTTCTCAGCTTGAAAGTCCTTCCCGAAAACGAAGATGAGAAGTCGACGACGATCTCCGAGTTTCACAACAAGACCCTCTTCGTTTCAAGCTTCAAAATCAGCCAGAAAGAGATGTTTGACAGTGTAAAGCGAGTCACAAGCACGACTGACGAAGATTGGAGGATCTACTTCGAACCAACCGAGGCACGCTACAAGGCTGGCATGGAAGATATGGAGAGGGGGAAGCCGGAGGGCTTTTACAGATCGATGTATGCTCGGGTCTTCTTCCCCAGCGGAGACGCAGACTTTGAGTCTGATGGGGATCGTCTGGGACTCCCGGCTGAAGACTTGGACGAGAGTAACGTCCCACACCCACTTCCGGACCACCCCCACATCCGGACCATCCACTTTTGATGCCCTCACATTAATACACATCAACTTCAACCACTTTTTATATGTATTATGATGCTACGACGATGTAACTTTCGCTGTTACTAGGGTTTTCAGACTCGCTGGATTCATCTGTGCTACTTTCAAGTTCGCCCGCCTCGATTTAAGCCCTCCGAATAGCCTCAATATCAGTAAACTTCGAATTTGGGCTCATTTTGACCTTCTTCCGTTTCCTGGCCCTACTGGCATCAACCTCCGCCTGCAGTGCCTCAATCTTTCGCTAGGCTACTGCCAATTGGTATGCCTTCTTACCAAAGCCCTTCTAAACCTTCCGAAAAAGTAGGCGTTGCGTATGCTTATCATTATCTAGCTTACTGAATAGGCTGAACTGATCCTGAAGCTCATCCCTCTTCTTAGGGGTTGACCAAGGGACTGCTGATGTATCTGCCGCCTATTTTTCGCTTACCTTACTATTAGAGAGCCTTTTATAGACCTGACCAGCTGGTTTAGCAGGGGTTGATGTGTTCTCAAGTAGCAAAGGGCTTATGAGGGGCTTGGCTATACTAACAGGCCACAAACCAGTCCATTTCTAGCTACTGATGATGTTCTTGCTTGTCAGGGCTGCCTTACGCGCCTTGCTATAGTATACAACAAAATTTCTCTTGCCCACAACTGTACCAGCATCCCATTCAGCCAGTAATCCAAACTCCTTCTTATATACTGCCTTAAGAGGCCCAAAAACCGACTGATCAAGTGGCTGAAGGATGTGTGACGTGTGTGCTGGCAAGAACAGCAAGTGTATCTTGTTCCTGAAGCATGTATACATAAAAGCAGTAGTCTCATGGCTTCTATGACTATCCAAGATCAATAATCTGACCTCTGAGGGGTCCTCTGGCTGGGTTGAAGGGATAAAGACCTCTATTAACCACTTAATAGCTGTAGAGTCTGAAGTCCACCCGTTTTCTATAGCTATGAACTTCCAGGATTCATATAGCGTCAGATCTAGAGGGAACCACTGCTGCTAGACATTCTTACCCTTATATATAATAAGTGGAGGTAGTGCCTTGCTAGTTGCAGAGATACACTCGATCAGAGATATCTAAGCACGCGATCTAGGCTATTTCTTATAGATAGAACGAGTTTCTGATGATCCAAGAACAAGCCTATTTAATCCTCTACCTTCTAGAATACTAGTCTTATCTATATTATATCGATTAGAGGCCTTGATAGTCATGATCTCAGATATAGCGAGGTGTTTGAACCATTGCCTGATTACATTAGTTGAAGCTCCATTAATACGCTAGGAATCGATTGCTCTGCTTCTTTGGACCCTTACTGATGGGTTTCTCTTGATAAAAGACTGCACCCAGTTCTTTCCAAGAGGCTAGGAGTCTCCATGGACCTGTAGGATACGTTCAGCAAAGTCCTTAAGTTGCTGATGGGTTGGAGGCAGGCCTAGGGCAGCCTGAATTCGAACCCATTCAGCCAGGTGGCTTTCCTGGGTTTGAGAAAGCCTTTGCAGATCAGAAAAGGCAATATTTCGTGGCTGAGCCCCTTGAATTCGACGTAGTAGAGTGGTCTTTAGCATACTATACTGTAATGAAGCTTTTCGTAGGCTAGTACTAATTGCGATAGCCTCAAGTGCCTGAGAAACTTCATCTTCGGTATAATGAGCCATCGTGTAGTTATTATGTTTCGTAGAAAGTTTGGTAACAATTGAGTAAAAAATGGTGAAGTTATTCAAGTTTGGAAGTGGCGGTGTGCATTTTCGATGAGGCATTTTGAGGTGGTCCGGATGTGGGGGTGGTCCGGAAGTGGGTGTGGGACGTTACACGCTACGCGCTGTCGCTGAGGAGTTCGTCTTAGGACCGGCTACAGACAGGCAACAACAGTCAGAAGCACTAATCAAAAGAAGGCAAATGCGTATGGCATCATAAAGCAAGTTTCAGCCTGTCAATTGAAAATTATCGTGCTACTCTATTCCCGCAACATCTTTCGCTGTATGCATCTCTTTCATCTGCTTGACACCATCTACCGGACGAAGCCAACTCGCCCGAGTGTCGATGAACTGCTCCACCTGCGGCTTCAGCTTGTTCTCGACCAAGCTGAAGTCATCGATAGTGCCGAGGCGCAGGATACTCATTCCCGGCAACCCGGAGGAGACACGGTACAAGAGGGTTCCGCAGTTCCCGCAGAAGTGGTTGGCCATATCGTTACCCGTGGCAATGGTCTTGGACTGGGTAAAAGACTTCAGGGTTTCCTTGCCTCGAAGGTGGCGGAGGTGGGTGTCTGCAACGGTAAAGTTGGAGCAGAACATCGATGAGCTGATTTTGCGACAGTCTGCGCAGTGGCAGAGGAATCTACTGATGAGGCCTGGCCCATGGGTTGGCTGTGGCAGGCAGTAGGTCAGTAAGATTCCAAGCTGGATTGCAAGCCGTTGCCAGGACTTACGAAGGCGAGCTGGACGGCACCACAAAGACATGTGGCTGTTGCCTCATCTTCGTTGGACCAGCCATCAGTAGCGACGCCGGCCAATGGGAAGAAGCCTATGGTGTTATCTTGAGTGGCCGCCATGTCTGGCGATTGTGTTGTATGCCGGTCGGGGATTGGATATTATTTTTGCTACTACTGGAGCTGGAGCTGCTGTTCAATGTGATGTTTTTCGACGATATTCAGCGCGGAAAAGCAGGTTCAAATACTTCTCAAGTCTTATCATGGGCACATACGAGCAGCAAGGAAGTGATCGCCAAGGCCCGGATGCTGGTAATTAGGCCATGATATGCCGCTGACATACTCTCTGCCAGTGTTGGCAGAACCGATGTTACAACATCCAGATAGGAGCCGTGTTCCAATTTGGTGGATTTAGCAGCGGGTTGCACATGGCGGGTTGAAAGATAGAATCGACCGGCCTAACTTCAGTGCTGATTCGTAAGCTGGCCGATTGGTGATTGGTCAATTATGGGATGCCCCCTCTTGAGACGACCCTAAGTTTGAAGCATTGACTGCATCTGCATCTTAAACCCGGCTGAGGGCAGATGCTTGGAAGAAATGGGGATGACGTGAGTGACTCACGGGGAGTCGACTTGCAGTGCTGACAAACAGTAGCTGAGACCCCTGGGCGATTGCGGAGAGAAAACCAGCCGACGTGCACAAGCTTAGAAGTACGACGAGATGACAAACACTAGACGGTTGGGAAGCTCTATTCTCTACGCGTACCTTGCACCACCAGAATATCAAAACATATCATTCATACCCTTCGAATCCACGACCTTCGATTGAAATGTAGCTTCCTTCTGCGTCGACGCTTGTTCGCGCTTCTTCGGCAGCAAGTGCTCGGGACACGGTCGATGACCCTTGGAGGGCATGTTCCCGGGAGGAATGTCGCCAACGACAATTCCCTGGTTCTGTGGGGCGTTTGTGGCTATTTCATCAATCAGATATGCTGAAAAACAGAAACAACCGTAACTGCACTGCAAGGAGAACTGTTCCACTTACCAACGCTGTTTACTGTGTACATTGCGAACTTGTCAAGTCCACGTCCTACTGAACTGAACTACTGCCTGTTAGCGCATCGTCCGCTGCGTTGTGTCCAAGGGCAAAAGGTCATACGAAACCCATGATGATTGTCTGTCGATCTTTGCTCTGATTAGAAACTATGTTTTGCTCGGGATTGAGGTTGGAGATCGTTGAAGTGGTTTTAAGCTTATTTCACCTCTTTTATCCACCGTCAGAACATGGCCCTCGGGATTCGCCTTGCAGGCAAGAAAGAGGCGTCAGGCGTACATGGGCTGTGCTAATGGGCAGGCGCTTCGAGAAAAGGGCCATGTGATGTCATGTACGCCAGTGCTTCGCGCCCGGGTTATGAGAAGTGAGGTTTCCCCACCAATCCGAGCAGGTGTTTTTGGTGGCCATTGTGGGAGTTAGGCGTCTTTGAGACTGCTGCGCCGCTGCGAGGCCTGGTCATCCACCACATTAGGGGTCTAGTCTGTCTTGGCAAGAGAACATAAGGTGTTTATTGATTCAGAGATCCCGAGATGAGGGCAGAGAGGTCTATTTCACCGAAGATTTGTTACTCACTTGGATTGAAGATCATTTAATGGTTCTTTCCATGGAGACCCTAGACCAGCGCCATCGAAGAAGTCCGTGGATGCCCATCAAGGAAGGAATCAATATAAAGTAATGCAAAAACATGTACACTGATTGATTGGGGCGCACTGGGAAACATGAACGCCGTTCTACATAATTACGTCGTAAAGCTATTTACATTGTATCCGTCAGTCAACGACGGCGGGCATCTATGCTCCAACCCAACTGGATTCCTCTGGTAGCTCAAAAGGGGTGTCAAATCGACACTATCTGAAGCATCGTTCTTCTGTCGTACACCGCAGTAACTCAATCGCCGCGTGATCTCTTATTTGAAGTCTCCTTCGCCATTGCAACGCGATAGAGGAATAGCCTTCTGCTGCTTGGCACAAACAGTGATGGCTCCAGCAACCCACTTCACACCCTCATAGGACCCTTCCTCGTACGAATCAGCGATCCACGTGCCCGTTTGCTTGAGGGAGCCTGGACATCCCTGAAAGGTACGTCCAGACCGGCGGTTCACCCAGGGACGAGTGATGACAGTACCAGTCCAGCTATCCTCAATGGTACCTCGCACCGTCGTTGTAGCCGTCGTCGTCCACGTCCGGGTGTAATCGACGCCAAAGCTTGCACCCAGACGGTCCTTGATAGCCTTGATGTCAATCCCAGCGCTGCCGGATATGCTGTTTGCGACCGAGTACGAAGAAGCGACGGAAACGTCGATGCCCTTGCCAAAGCCAATGACGACGGGAGCCATTTGCACATCCCAGTTGACGAAACGCTCCGTTTTGTCGGTTGTGATGGAAAAGGTGCTGGAGCAGTCGCGAGTGTGAAGGTTGGAGTCGGAGGTCTCGTTGAATGGAGTAGGTGCGAGGTGGTTGGCGCTGTCGAGCCAGTCTTGGGGGAACTTGGGGGTCTCCGGGTTGATGCCTTCGCTCTCGAGGAGGGCGAGCCATTGCTTCTCGTTGACAACCTCCACTATAGCGAGTTAGTTTGATAAGTCTTTGATAGAATGCAAAGTGTTTGAAGGCGACGAGACAAGAAAATGACATACTATTTCCGTTCTTGTAAACGATCATTTCGTCGCCAGCCAGTTTATGGTCCACCGACCGTCTAGTGCCATTCCCATATTGGCTTCGCAAAGTGAAGTGAGGAGCAGCACTTGCGGCCGTAGCCATGAGAACTGTGAGGAGCTTGGCAGAAACCATTGTGCCGACAACGACAGATAAACCTGGGATGCTGAGAAGTAATACTGGAGGAAGAGAAGATGGGGATGCTGAGATGATGTGAAGTCGCAAACTGGGGGAGACCATCACATCTTTATAGCTATCAGCTCGAACCGAAGTGTCGATAGTATGGCTCACCGTCAGTCACTTGTGAATGTCACTTACACAGATTATCGCATAAAACTCGGAGTCGGCTCAATCACCAAGGGCAGTGGAGTTCATCCGACGACGAAGTCGCTCACAGCGGCACCCCAGCGAGTCATGGTGCAGGCTGCCGATAGTTGGGGTGAGAAGCAACCAACCACCAACCCAACCACGTCATTGGAGGTAGACCTTCTCTCCAAGCTGAGCCTATAATTGAACGAGTTATGATCAGCTTCCGACCCGTCGGCAGCACTTCACCGACGTGGTGGACCGACCCAGATATGCTCCATCTTTGGCACAGACGATTACCCGAACAGGCAAGCGATCGTTCGAAGTACTCCATACCACACGACTCAGAGGACATCATGAGATGAACTCTGGGCAGCGATGAAGCTGAACCTGTGGATATTTGCAGGAAATGCAAGGCGTTTTGCGCTAGAATATTGTTTGACTGCTGGATACGAATGCTTCGTGGTCTGAGTAATGTGCTTCAATAGTTGGTTCCCAATAGATTGGCCACGCTTGATGTGGAAAGATGAGCGTCCGCAACCGCAGCTGTTAGTCTACGGTGAGTAGTGACAATGTTGGACTCCATTGAAATAGTTGGTACTCATGTCTTGTCTAACCTGACGCGCAGACACATTGTGTATTTGAGCACTGGCCTTAGCCCTCTTCCAGCTCATTACCCGCTAATTAGCACTCATCATCACGCTTTTCCAGGTCACTTGAGATTTTCGTCTTTCAGCCATCTTTTCGCGACTCATTACTTTCAACCTCAAGATGCAGACCTCTTCCTTTCTCACCGTTGCTCTTTTCGCATCTAGGTTCGTCTCTCAAGTTCATCCTGCCCAGGCCACGAGTGTTACTGACCCTCAACAGCGCCTTCGCCAAGCTTCATAAAACTGCCGTGTGCGTCAAAGACAGAACGAACAACCCTATCGGCGGCACTCCGTACAGTCCCAGCTACAATTGGGTCAAGAACTACGAGATCTTGCCCGACGAGACCAAATGTGCTTGCGACATGTACAAGGCGCGCAACACTGGAAGCAACCAATGGGACACGTGCCCTGATTGCTCCTTTGTGAGTAATCCGTTCCTTCGCCTAGTTTTCCACTCAACTGATGTGTTTTCTAGGATGGCCTCGGTTGTAATTCTGAGGCTTGGCACATTGGTGGTGACGAGTTCACGTACTATTGCGAAAAGAAGTGTGGTGCTCAAGGCGCTGAGGCTAACTGAAATCTCCCCGATATGTATAGAAAAGAGGCAAGGGGGCGTCAATGAATATGGAAATACTGTGGCATCACGTTTCAGAGCAGACTTGCACTTCCCCTTCAAAGTAGTAGTTTTTACGAGCCAACATCAAACATTGCGCGCATGAGGCCTTCTCATTGTCTTCTCATTGAATCTACGTGATGATCGTGAAAACCTCTTCCCCGGCTAATTTAACGTATCCCTGGGGTATACGCCTGGAAATGCAGAACCATGTTTTCTGATTTCGGGAACCTAATTTAAACGCTGCGGACTACCCGTCCAGCCGATGACGACACACGCCGTTGAGCCTCTGCAACGCCCACACCCTCATCCTTTGTTACTCTCATTTTCGCAATTCGGGAGCGAAAAGTGAAATGCCAGTAAAGAGACCAGCCAATATTGATTTCGTCAATCTCGAACGTTTAAACATCGCCTGAATCCCTCTTCCTCATCTTCAAGGCCATTCGTGCAAAAGCTGGAACCTCTTGGGACGCGATACCTTGAGGTAGAACACCGAGTCATTACACCCCCGACCCTCTCCACAGTATCCCAGAAACACGACATTCCGCACGTGTGGTAACCACCGGGGCGGATGGCATCAGCCCTGGAGACATGAAGCCACATCACCATGCTGAGAGCTTGGGGCAACTCCTGATCTGATGCCCCGAGGGCCTTCCTATGAGATGCTCAGACTTCACTCACGTGCTACATAGATAACATTTCAAAGGACAGCTTGATGTGTCTACATGGTGCTTGACATGGTGCCGGGCAGCCGCGCGCTGGCGCCTGATGATCAGAATACCGCAGGAAAGCGCTAACGCGGGTCTTTCCTACCTTTATGCCCTTGGAACAGGGGGAGACAATTTAAGTTTATCTGAAAACGCGATCGTCTTCACTACAAGGTCATCATCATACTCCTGATCGTGTCAACGGGGAAAATTGCAACGTCGGCTACAGCTGTTCAACCACAACTCTCCAACGTGCCACTTATGCCGCCAAGATACGATCGACGACGTACAGCTCAACAGCGCGCGGGTGTGAGCTCCATCCCCCCAGCCTCTGTTGAGGCTCTCAACGTGGTTACGTGAGTCAGCTACGTTGCTGATCGTTTGTTTGTTTGTTTGTTTGTTTTATATTTAACGCCATGGCGGCAAGGGCGCAACCGCCCTTGCGGCAAACCTCCCGAAGGGTATGTGGCGTGGAGGGCCGCAGGCTCCAGCTATATACTCTGCAGTACACGCCTCTTCCTAGCGTCCTCCAACTCTTGCCTAAGGGCCACTATGTGTTCTATCCGTCCCTAGTTCCCACTGGTGCCCTAGTTCCGTTATAGCAATCTGCATTCCTAGTAATTAAGAGGATAGGTTAAGTCCTATCTCTTAGTAACGCGGGCAGATCTTCTGGAAGAAGTCTGTCACGTCGAGGAAGGCCTGGAAGCCCTCAGAA
>VYYT01000413.1:0-12100 GCA_032988895.1 Colletotrichum kahawae | reverse complement strand
AAAGTTGCATTGTTGTAGCATCATAATACATATAAAAAGTGGTTGAAGCTGATGTGTAGAAATGTGAGGGCACCAAAACTAGGGTGGCGAAATGTGGGGGGTGGCGAAAAGTGGGTGACGGACGTTACCTAGGAGTGCAGAGACGAGTAAAAATCAGTGAGGTCAGAACACGAGTGAATAGTACTTACGTAGTAAGTTTCTTTGCTTTGGCATGCTGCCATAAGAACGAGTGAAAGGGCGGTGAACATTGTGGAAAAAGTGAAAAGCTCAAAGCGTCCGAATAACTACCGAAGTAATAACTGTTTCCAGTGAAAGACGCAAGCGGAGTAATTCCTTACGTCGGAACGTTTGGCAATGATTGGATATGACAGAAGACTGGCAATTGTCCCAACAACGCGGGAAGCACTCAGAAGGGAATGCCCCTTCAAAGCGCTTGTGACGTAGGTGTAAGGGGCTGACCCCTAGGCTTGTTCAACGTAGAGGTGCCGTCGATTGACTATTCTAAGCTGAAGGAGGAAGAAAGGACTTTACAGGGATAGGCGCCTAGCGGCGGTGATGCATACCGGGGCTAGGCGGTGTGCTACGGCAGAACAGTGGGTCCGGCGGAGCCGGGTCTCGGTAGCTGCTCCGGCAAAGCCGGAGATCTCGGCCGGGCTCTAGCCCGTGACAGTAGGCACTGTACGTGGATGTAGAATACTTGACGAACGAATCCACGAAGGTTAGAAGGTTAACCCTATGAAGACCAGACTTTCTTAGCTGATTTAATCTTTCACTTGAATGTTGGATGAACGTCCCCTAAAAAGGCCATAACAATCCATTTATTGGGAGCTCTTTCGAGGAGATCCGACTGGAGAACGGCAAGAAAGCCGGCTGGTGAACAGTTCAGACTTCTCATCCATTGAGAACCAATTGCGATGATGATTGCAGGTTTGATGTGTATGTGTGTTTGTGTAAAAGCGGGCAGGCCGCAGCTATCAATGCGATTTCGGACTCAGAAGGAGGTCTCCTGCGAAGCTGGTCCAATTCCTCAATCCTGCACGCCTGAAACTTCAGTTGACCCGCTAAGTGATTATGCCTAGAAGACCCCAACTTGCAAGGGCATGCTCGAATTCACAAATGATTCCTCGAGATACAGTGGCGGGGAGTGAAGCAGTTTTCCTTGAGTTAAAGCTGTCTCAAGTACACCGAGAAAGACGCTTAGCTGTGAACATCTATAGCCACAGGGCCTGCGCAGTAGTTCTATGCAGAAGTCCGAGACCAATCTACCTATCTGCTAGGCGTCTTGTAAAAAGGAGAGTATCTCCTCCCAGAGCTGTCATCACCTAGGGGACAGTGTTATTTCAAACTGTGCTTCGGACGTAGCTCTGTCGATGACCTTTGCACCCGTTCGACTATTTCCGCCATTTACTTCTAGAAGCTCTTCTTCGCAGCCATACAGTAGATGGCTGGCATTGAGCTCTCGCGCAGAGATGTGTAATACTCAGCCTAGATGTGAACCCAACCCACATTAATGTCACAGTCAACTCGACGTACCAGGATAGGAATGGGATGGAGTAACAATATTAGGGAATGCAGCGACACTACGGCTCTTGTCCCCTGCAAGATCAGCAACAATCTTTAAGATACACGGTATATTTACAGTGTTAAAGATCAGGTCGCTGATTTCACACATATTTGAAAACATTACGGGTGAGTCAATGTACCGGAGGTGGCACATATGTAAAAATGAGCTATGTCTACTTGATCAATCCAGAAGTTCTTGAGAAATGAAAATGAAAGAGCCCCGTCGTTTTACCCTTCTTTGCTTGCGAGCGGGAAAACGTACGGCTACGACTCAGGGAAGACCTGTGACACTTGGATTAATAATCTATCCGCTTTTACTAAGCCATTGACCTCGGATTCTGTGGTATGGATGTCAAGAGAAACATCGATGGCACTGGTAACCCCAAGAATAACCTTTTCAAAAAGTAGAGACTGTTTTCAGCAGGCATTGGCTTGCTGGGTCTGACGACTCAGGCGGGATGCACGCACTGGAAAACGTCCAAAGAAAACCATTCAGTGCAGGCAAAACGTTTTAGAGTTTTTGATGCGGTTGGAATTGAAAGCATGTGTACAGCATGTACCCTGAAATTTATCACTGGATTTTGATGACCTACCTACAAAATTCGAGAATGACTCTTGACGATTTGAACAATGGCCCCCAATGGTTGTGGCACTAGTGCGCTGAAGGATGCCGCCCGATGCGACGAGACCCCGCATTTCCAACGTGGTCTCGGAAATACAAGGTGCTTACTTCTGCGGGCCCACGTATGTAAGCGAACGACTGTTCGTTCGCATTAGTAGGCAAACATCAACGACACTTCTCGACCTGATATCTTGGTGTGCTGCGTCCAGAATATCTGAAGCCGAAAGCCCCAACCATTCCGACCCCAGCCCCTTTCGAGTGCGGCGGATCTGGACCGGGGGGAGAAGCTGCTCCAACTGGTATCAGGTTCCACTGGAGGTGCCACGTCCCATATCAGTGCACCGTTGCACAGGTTGTGGGCACGGCAGCGTCCCGTCTTCCAGCTTCCAGTCTCCACGGTCACGCTTTACTTGGTATATCCGGGGCAATCCCCAACGTGCCGGCTGAGGACCGAAAACAGACATTGTAAGTAGCGAAATGTCTCTGCGTCCGCTTGATTAACGCGTGAGGGTGTAAATGATGCGTGCGAGTCTTTCCGTCACTCACCCCGTTGATCCAGTCTGTGGCATTTAATCAGAAGCACCCTAACTATCAGCGCAGTGCGGCCAGACAAAAGATATCCAGAGCTGGAGGATGCGCAGACATTCCATTTGGGCGTCCGATCTAATCAACTTTGGGCTGCCGCCGAGGAAGAGGCCGAGATAAAGTTCAAGATACAGAGCTCCCCACGTCCCGACCACTGAGACCCGGGATCTCTCGGCATCCTCTTGCCACCGGCCGCACTTATCGCCACGGTATCACATTGCTTATCTGTTGTGCAGCGCGAGTTGCGCTGTGTTCCCAGGACGGAACTCCGGCTCAACCCTCGTCACAAGATGGAGCGGGTGTGCAACCACTGCGATCAATTCCCTCAAGTCCCGCCACTGGTGAGGAACTTTTGCCTATGATGTGCACGGGCAGGTCAACTGAGGTGATTATCAAAGGAGCAAAAAATGATGTAAAAGTCGGAAGAGATCTGGTCAAAAGCTATCCAGGCCGCTCACGACTGAGCACGTCAGGGGAAGGATACTGTTGCGACTCGTCCAGATTAAGGACCCACCCCCACACTAACCGACAAGAGACAAAAAAGTTCCTCGTCCCAACTCGTCATTGGTAAGTCACGACTCACGAGTCCGAGGTTCGCCAAGTCGGCCAGCACACTGAAAAGCTTCCAACTGGTGGTCTCGACACTTCCTTGGCGACGCTTCTGCACAACCTTCCCGTCTGGGCGTTTGCTTGTATGTGCCACAATGTAACTTACCCTGGAATTGCTGCCGAATATGATACGAGCATTGCGAGAACGCATAGCTTCGCATCGCCACTGGCTGGGGGACAAGGAAATCAACCACCAACAAGGACAGCCTGCATCAGGAAACTCCTTATCACGTCAGTACGCGTAGAAATACACCTTCCTAATTGCGTGTAGCTTCATGTGTTGATGAAGTGACAGTCCAATCTACCGGGCCATTGGGTTTGCATGAGGATCCCTGTCGGAACTCGGACGACCCTGTCCAACGCAACGTGTGGCCGATAATTCGGGGCGGACCTCCCAAGACATCCAATCGCACAACACCCCCCTCCCATTGCACCATCTGTCCCGCCCAGCTTCGCGGGTTATCGCACCAGACATCTGTACCTTGTGAAGACAAAGGTTCCAGAACGAAGGTTCCGCATCATCTATGTCCATGTACCTAGTCTGTGAAACTGCCAGCAAGGGGTTGAAAAGCCTTTATAGACTCGACCGTCGCCAATGCCACCAGAAGAGCGTCTTGGTCCCACAACTCTCCTGGACATCGGACGGTCCCATTTGCTTCCCCAGATAGCGGGGTCTTTCATCTTTTCTCGAGCCTCAGTCCTTCGGAGGATTCGACACAGCAGCCATGCCAGCCCCAGACCCTATTGGCGACACAATCGTCGCCGGGGCTCTCAACCCTGTTGAAGGGAAGATTGTCTCGGTGCCGAACCACGCGGCCATCAACGAGAAGGCTAGTTTTGATGATACTGGTGCTGGCAAAGAGTTGGAAGCTGAAATTCAGGCTGTGCCCCCCCAATCGGAGAGTGGCAGCCATGAAAAGGACAATGCCAGCGAGGAAGTTATTATCAGAACTGGAGCAGACGCAGCCCAGCACCTACTGCCTCTCCGAGATGACTTCCAACCCTCCTTGACATTTCGCAGTATCTTCTTGGCCACCTGCTTATCCGCTTTCCAAGCTGTCATGAGTCAAATATATACGGTACGTTTACCCCCGCGAATTCCCTCGAAGGAGGCGGACGAAACGTATTGACATTTCTCCTTCGTTGCAGTTCAAACCCACCCAGGTCACCATCTCGGGAACTTTCATCGTTCTCATTGCCTATTTCATGGGCAAAGCAT
This sequence comes from Colletotrichum kahawae, assembly GCA_032988895.1. Classification (NCBI taxonomy): domain Eukaryota; kingdom Fungi; phylum Ascomycota; class Sordariomycetes; order Glomerellales; family Glomerellaceae; genus Colletotrichum; species Colletotrichum kahawae. Next base: position 7,502 of record VYYT01000413.1, on the reverse strand, counting down.
GGGCCAACTTTCTCCCCCGAGGCGATAAACTCGAAGCTCGGTGGAGAGAGAAGGGTGGAGAGGGAACGCCTCCTCGCTGGATTCGGACCGTCTCATTTTTGAACCACGGCCCTTGGAACTTGAAGGAACATGCTATCTGCGCCATCACTGCAACATCTGCGTCCAATGCTGCTGCCAGTATCACCGTATTTGCTGCCCAGGACCTCTTCTACGACCTTCCCCTCAGCCCTGCGACCGTTGTGTTGAGCGTTATCTCCATCGGACTCTTTGGCTACGGAATCTGCGGCATCATGCGACCTATTGCTGTATGGCACGTCGATGCCGTGTACTGGAGCACTCTGCCTACTGTAAAGACCCTTCAAGGACTCCATTGGCAAGATTTGAAATACTCAAAGCCATTGAGGTGGTTCTGGTACAGCTTTGCAGGCATGTTTGCATATGAATTCTTCCCGGCGTATATCTGGCCCTGGCTCAACTCGGTGTCAATTCCCTGCTTTGCCGCGATGCATGCGACGGGTGCCAAAGCTGCTACTTTGACAAATCTCTTTGGCGGCTCTATTAACAACGAAGGACTAGGCCTCTTCAGTCTTTCCTTCGACTGGCAATACGTAAGAGACACCCAGTACCATGGCATGTTCAACTCTCTAACCTCGCCCAGATCACCTCTTTCAACACATCTCTTCCTCTGGCACTGCAGGCGCATGCGGCGCTTGGATACTTCGTCTGCTTTATTGTGATGCTGGGTATCTACTACTCCAACGCTTGGGATGCGAAGTCTCAGCCATTCATGTCCACTCGCCTCAGGTCTGAAGATGGATCAGCATATCCAATCACAAAAGTCTTTACTGGTGGCGTGCTCAATAAGGAAACGCTGGCGACTTACGGCATTCCGAGACTCACGGGTAGTTTTGCGTACGCAATGTTCATGGCAAATGCTGCCGTAAGTCATGATCTCAGCGGGGAAAGCCTGTGAACAATCTAGAAAGATGCTAATGACTGGTAGATTGGCGCTCTCATTGCTCACTGCTTTCTGTTCTGGGGCGGAGATGTGGTCAATGCTTATAAGAGCGCCCGAAGCGGACGGTACGACGACAGGCACCACGCGCACATGGCAAAGCACTACAAAGAGACTCCATGGTGGTGGTATGTGGTGGTGCTTGTTCTTAGTTTCATCCTCGGTATCGTTGTTGTGACCACCCAGAACATCACCCTTCCGGCATGGGCGTACATCGTCGCGTTGCTGCTGGGCATCTTTATTGCTCCTTTGGTATGTCGAATTCACAACGAGGCAGTCTTGTTGCTGACAAGTTCTCAGAGTACCATTCTCTACTCCCGGTACGGTAATGGCATCGCAACCAACAACCTCTCAAAGATGCTTGCTGGACTCCTACTCCCTGAACGTCCCATCGGGAACATGTACTTTGCGGCTTGGTCGCACAACGTGATTTCCAATGCCGTCACTCTATCTAATGACTTGAAGATGGGCGAATATCGTGGGTCATAGCCATATTTATATTTGAAAGTCTCACTGACGTTCCTCTTAGTCAAAATTCCTCCGCGCGTTATGTTTTTGACCCAAGTGTATGGAACCATATTAGGCGGGTTCATTAACTATGCTGTTATGATTTCCATCGTCAACGGTAACCGGGAGCTTCTTGTCGACAGCAACGGTAACAACGCTTGGAGCGGTTCGACCATGCAGTCATACAACACCAATGCGACCTCCTGGGCATTGGCAAACTACCTGTATAAGATCGGTGGCAAGTACGAACTGGTTCCCATCGGCTTAGGAATTGGTTTTGGCATTGTTGGCCTTCACAGGCTCGTTGTTTACGTGAGTAATACCAGAAAGCACTCGTATATCAGTCATCATGTCATAGACAGCGTTGAAAAACTAACCTTCACGCCAGTTTGTCCCCAAAATTCGTGGTTTTTCGTTATCTGAGATCAACTTTCCACAGTTCATCCAGTACGCCGGATTCATTCCCTACAACCAGTCGCAGACTTGCGTCATCTTCAGTCAAATCATCGCCGGGTTTTTCACACAGTTTTATCTCAGGAACTATCGCCCGCGAATTTTCAGGGATTACTCGTATCTCGTGACTGGCGCAATGGACGGCGCCAGCCTTACCGTTCTGTTCATTCTGTCCTTTGCTGTCTTTGGGGCAGGAGGTTCTTCAAAGCCTTTCCCAACTTGGTGGGGCAACAATGCGGATGGGTACTACGACCTTTGCCCGTCATCGGAATAAGCGTGCATCTCTTGAACACGCATCGGTACCTATTGGGGAAAGATGGTCTGAGGTTATGGAGACACTTGATCTATGCATCGCCCATCTTTCTCTAGGAAGCTCTTGCTGTGTGGTCAAGACATGAAGCGTTAGTTGTTTGAGCCTGTAAATAGTTCACGGTAGATATCACTCGTTATCAGTTCTGAGGCTATTGGTATACTTAACCATTTATCACAGGAAGAATTGTTTGATAATGCATTTCCGCGTAACCCTTTCAACGATGCTCATGGAATGATTTGAAGCACACAAAACACCTTTTATGATTCACCTTTTAATCCCATAAGAACCCGTCTTATTTAATGCTATGAGACGAGATGCTGCTCAGGAAACCAAAGCCTTGTAAGTCTGATATTGGGCCCCTTGGAGGTTGGAACCTCGGCGTATCCATGCGCCAATCGCCGGCAAGTCTATGACAGATAACTTGCCAACCCTCTAATCATGTATCAAACTACGGATTGACGTTGAAAGTGATGTAAGGAATCGCAGAAGAATCTGGAGGCATTACGTAAGTAATGTTCCAGAACTCAAAGCCACTGTGCTTGGTTAGGAGACGAATTCACAACAGGAGACTCTTGTTCACTTACTGGATGATGGAGCATGTACCACCAACGAGCCCACAGAAACCGATCTCAGGATCCGGTAGAACTGACCCTACGGTGGTGATGTTGATACCATCCAAATCTCCAAATCCTTGAAGATCGCGTTTGCCGCCAATGGGATTGGAGCTGACAATGAAAGTAAACATGCTTGAAACGTTGCCGTGTGGGTAAGTCAATGTTAACCGCCCGGGATCAACTTTCACATCCATGGCTTGTTCAGTCCCATGAAGAACAATGTATCCGATGCTACCATCATTTCGTGCCCATTGAATTACGGCAGGCGACCACTGCAAGGAGTCTTGTCGGGGACCACCAAGTGTATCCTCATCGTATGACTCAGCGCCAATGGTGACGTTGTCGGAAAGCCATGCTGTAACGTTCCGAGGCGCCAAGTCGTATGGAGGAGAAAATGCCGTGGTCTCGTACATATGCTCCCTAGGAAAGGATAGGAGTTTTTGGATGACCGACTCTGGCACGAGTGCGTCGTGAAATGGTGCCAGAACAGAGATAAGTGGCGCGTACTCAAAATCGTCAGCATGGGCCATGCTCCAGGTCTGGCTGATACCCGGCGCCATGGACTTGCCGATGAGGGACCATATGTATACGTTGAGGATGGCGACGTATTGGTTCATATCGAACCCGTAAGTTCTGTCCCATGGGCCGGCGATGTTGCGAAGATTAGCGTTGTACATGTTTTCAATGGTCTCCCATACTGCTTCAATCATACGCCCACCGTTCTGGCCCATGAGAGACGTTTCAGGCATATACTTGGCCCACATTGTTAGCGCGTAGAGGCTGACCCCTGCGTAAGTTGGACTGTTGAACTCAGAAAGCGTGTCGTTGCGGTCAAAAAGGTCCAGAATCTGTCGAGCGTACAGTTCCCCAGCTGCGGTCATATTAGAGTCGTTGAGCAAACGGCCAGTCCATCCAGTGGCGATAGCCCTCATGAGAGCTGGGTTGCTGTAAGATGGGTACAAGACATCATCATCCACGCCCCCGACTCGATAACTATCGCCAATAGTGTTGTTCCGCATACTCTCAAGGATGAGGATCTGAACGTCTTCGGAAATCAGATGCCCGAACTCCTCGTAGATCACGATGAGATTGGTCCCAATAAACCCTCGCCAATTTGGGTCCCAAGAGTTGAAGATCTGATATAAAGTTAATAAACAGAGAGATGTTCCTTCGAAAAAGTAGACATACGTTCTTTGGGTATGCTGGGGATCCCACAGTTGGTTCCTCGGGATATACAATATAGTCGCCATACCTGGATAGCGATGATTAATTAGCACGATGCACAATCAATAATGGAAGAAGCCGCCATTGTTACCATTGTTCTCCTGGTACTTTCTTCTGGTCCGCGATGACGCTTTTGATGATCTTGACAGCCTGATCTACGTCATCTCCCTGATTGCGCTGGAGAAGGCCTGTTGCGTACCAGACGGAAGAGCGGGTTTCATGCTTACCCGCGGCAAGCGGGAAGTAGAAGAAGTAAAGATAGCCGGCAACAGGGTCATAAATCTTGTCCAGAAAGTTCATCGACTCTTCAAACAGGTCCTGAGTGTGATCCGATAGCTTGACTGCAGCTGCTAGCCTCACAGCAGTAAGCCAGGCCACCAGACCAAACGAAAGAAGACTCTTGAATGTGGTATTCATGGTGGGTTGTCGTTTGCGTTACCTCCGTAAAATGAGTTTGAACGTGTGAACGTTGCACCTTGAGACGGAGCAGAATGCCAGCTTTTACATTAAGTAGTACTTGTCACGATAAGTAGCCTATGAACTATCAGACTTATTGACTATAGCCCCGATAAGTTCTTTGTTTAGAAGCCACCAGCCGAAGACCGGTGCCAGCTCTGGATCAGCATGGTCACGTCCCGGGGATGGCCGGTTTACAGGAAATCTCCCCGCGCGCAATTTGACTCCATTGGTAACTATGCAGATCCGGTATCATTGTTAGGGAGCAGTGCGGGGAGTCAGGTGATGATAGATGCAGAATTGCCGAGCGAGGCTGCATTGTATGATCGCCGACGTCCGATAAGAAGAGTGTGGGGATGCCGATCAGCCGTGCCCCGCCCGCGGTTCCTACGGCAAACCCGGCGAAAGCACGAATGTCGACGATTGTCCTCCGACCGGACCGGACCCGGTTTTTACCGGTCTTCACTGTGGCCTTTGCCGAGAGAGAAGACTCTCAAAAGGAAAAGAAAACACTGCCCATGATACACTGTAGGCAAAGAAGAAGTATGTCTCTTGTCTCAAAGTCCCGCAACGGGCGGAGGCAAAACTTAATTCCCAAATAAAATGATCCGCTGCTCCATCTTTCTCCTACATAGTGAGAAGTCAATTAAGCCACGTTGAAGTGCATATCTGAGGGTTAAAGCTGTAAACAACTCTTTCTGTCACAGGAATTCTATAATAGTCGTTGTTTGAGATTTAGTCTGCTCAGCCCAGGATCGAGAGTCGCCGATGACGGGACCCTCAGACTTGTTCTCAAAGATCTCCAGCCAGCCGAACCTCGGACCGAAACAAGAGGTGTTAGAGGTCCCAACCATTGCTGTGAGATGACAGGTTTGAATCCCTTGGCCTTAAAAGTGAACACCACTATAATATACTATACAAGCTGGTGAAGTAGACAATCAGTGAGCTCGGGCTGTTATAAACCACCTGAGAGTTGTTTGGCCAATTCTGAGAAGAATTATGTACGTGTTACTCGGTTCATGTTTTAGTGCTTCTTCTGTATCTATAGTCCACAATCCCGATGTCCGGAGTTTGCCCACCGCATGAGAGAGGCGGCAACAGGATCAGACGGAAATCAACTAAGCCATGAGTTCTTCTCGGCGTTTCCAGAGTTACGCGTCAATGATTTGCGCTTTGACCCGTTCCGCATCCTTCGGCGGAAGCTCAGCAAGTAAATCCTTGAGCTTCTCGCATGCGGCATAGATCTTCGGAGCCATAGCCTGCACCGGGTCCTGGTCTGTCGCCGAGTCACCATCGGTACTGGCAGTTGCTAACATGGCCCCGACCCAGTCTAGACGAGCCTGGGAAAGCCACTTTACGGTTTCGGGCTGCGCGTGCCACCGCATGGTGTTCTCGAAATTCAGGCATGTCATGACCAACCAGTCGAAATCCTGGCCCGGATGCGGAATTGGACGGCAGAGCCTGTTCTTCATCTCATCGTCGCTGTAAGCCGCCTCGATGTGGGCGATGAAGGCTGCGCTGAAGACCTGCTGGCAGGCACGGCCCTGGCGGACAATGTTCGTGATCTTCTTGAGCTGCTCGAACTCAGCCACGGACACGCTGGCACAGCGAAACATGGTCGGCCAGACGTCGTCGTTGATGCGCATAAGATGCTGCGCTCCTTCCAGCCGCTTCAACAGATTGTTGACAGAAGTGGCCGCCATGATGGCCTCGATCTGCGTGGGAATAACACTAAGGCTCTTCGCAGCAAACTCTGGGCCTGGCTGACTCTCGCTGCGGTCAAAAAGCCACGAGTCTCGGGGCATAATCCACGTCAATTTTGAGACGTCGATGCCTCGTGAAAGTAACCACAGACAGGCGTCAATGCCCGTCTTACCAGCACCAACGATAGTGAAGTTGGCGAAAGGCTGCGATACTTTCGACAGGGAGTTTGGCGTCACGAAAGAGACGCCAGAGGCCACTTGGTACGCTGGAGGGCCCATGGACGGGACTTTAACGCGCATGTATGTGAAGTCGACGATACGGGTGGAACTGCCAGCCATTTGGAAACTTTTGCCTGAGAGCATGGAGACGAACTTGCCGTCGCCTTCGTAGTTGCAATTTGGGAAGTACTGGACTCGTCCAGAAGGCAAGAAGTGTTGGTTCAGGACCTGATCGTAGTATGACAGGACCTCATCGCTGGTGGCCAATTCATGCAGGCCTTTGTTCCAGCCGACTTTGTCAATTATGTCGTTACCTAGCTTCTTAGAGTTGACGCTGTAGAAGGCGGAAGGCTGATGGAGCTGCACAAATAAGTAGGCTGTATGTTACAGTCAGCTATCCGACAGTAGGGTCTGCTAATAGAAGCTGGGGATTGACACGTAGTAACAGTACACTGAGGTCGTAGGTTATAGGTTTGTAGTAGATCAGATCTTCAGAGGCTAAGTGTTACAACCCATAAACAAGGATAACAGCTGAAAGACCCACTTAGGCATTAAGTAGCTATAACAGGACATTTATACTACAGGATTATAGGAATAATAGGGACTCGCTTAGAAATAGAAGAACTATAGTATAAGTTATATAATAATAAGATAAAAGATTAGATCTATATACTAAGAATATAGAGGCTATTCTTAATATATATAGGTTCTATATAATTAAGGAATAAACCTTATTAAGATTAAAAATAGTAATAAGTGTTATAACTTATAAAAAAAGATACTAGCTAAAAAACCTATTTAGATATTAAGCAGCTATAATAAGATATTTATACTATACGATTATAGGAATAATAAAGACTTACTTAGAAATAGTAGTGCCCTTTTACCAGTTAATATCAGTCAGGTTAGGGCTAGGATTCAGGCTAGGTAGGGGGCTTCTTGGGGGCTACGAATGGTTGATGGAGCGATGCGAAGGGGTATTGGTGTAGAAACTAAGC
>VYYT01000412.1:0-12188 GCA_032988895.1 Colletotrichum kahawae | reverse complement strand
GAAGAGGACCTTAATTAGTTTCAATTTAATTGATTTCCTTAGTGTTGCCTATTAGTTGAAAATGTGCTGTGGTTGTGGTTAGGTGATCGCTGAGCTTGTCTGATCGCCGAGCTTATCAACGACGTTAACTCTATTAGAATTATAATAAGTTAATCTTTAAATAGCTTTATAAAACTTAAACTTTAAATAGACCTATTTATTATAGAATAGTAAAATAATACATCTATTATTTCAAGATAAAAGAAACTATATTATAACTATTAAAAATAGTAGATCCTAAATAGAAGAATAATTTATTTCTATTTATTCTAAAAGAATATAAAGTTTATAAGAGACTTTTTATAGCTAAACTTAAGATTAAACTACTTAGATATATTAGTTTTAATTATAAAATACTTTTTAAGAAACGAAAAGAGCTATAATTTAATAAAATCTATAAGCTTAACTGAATAGAAATAGAAGTTCTTAATAAGTATTTTAAAGAAAACTTTAAGAAAAGTTATATTAGAGAATTAATATTACTAATAAGAAGTTTTATTCTATTTATATTAACGAAGAATAGTAAACTATAACTATCTATTAATTACTAAATACTTAATAAGATAATAATTAAGAATTAATAATTATTACTTCTAATTAATAAGCTATGATAACTCCTTTATAAAGCTAATTAGCTTATAATATTAGATCTTAAAAATACTTATAATCTTATTAGAATAAAGAAAAGAAAAGAATAAAAAACTATTTTTAGAATATCTAAAAGATATTTTAAATATCTTATTATATCTTTTAGTTTTATTAATATTTGAATTACTTTTTAAAATATAATTAATTAAGTTTTTGAAAGGTTTATAGATATCTTTATAGTTACTTACTTTAATAATATTTTTACTCTTTCTCTAACTTATAAATAATATAAAGAATACATTTACTTGATACTATAAACGCTATAGAAAGCTAAATCTTAGTTAAATCTAAAAAGAATAAGTTCTATATATAATAAATTAAATACTTTAGATTTACTATTACTTCTAAATATATCCATATATCTAAAGATAAAATTAATTTAATTTAAAAATAGCTTATATTATAAAACTTTAAAGAAGTATAAAGCTTCTTTAAATTAGTTGATTTCTATTAAAAGTTTAGTAGATATTATAGTAAGATTAGTATACTATTTATAGATTTTAGTTATAAAGATTAACTATTTAAATAGAAAAAAACCTAAGAAACTATTTTCTACAAAATTAAAGATTATATTATAGGTAAACTAGTTTTAATAATTTTAAACCTATAAGAATAGGTTAAAGTCAAAATAGATATTTTAAACTTTACTTTTAGAATATAACTATTCTAATAAGATTTAAAAAGAAGATCATACTTATACGCCTTCTTTTTATATATACTCTATAGACTTAAGCTTAATTAGTAGATTTATCATAAAGAACTTATAGTAATTATTAAAGCTTTTAAAAAATAGAGACTTAAACTTTTAGGAATTATTTACAAAGTTTTTATATATATATATTATAAGAATTCTATATATTTTACTATTTTAAAAGTGTTTAATAAATAATAAATTAGATAGTTAGAATTCCTCTTAGCATTTAACTTTTAAATTATCTATTAGAAAGGATTAAAAAATAGTAAAACTAATGCTTTTAGCTAATAACTGAATTATAATATCTTAATATTAAAAGAAACTTAAGTGATTTTTAAATATAATAATAATAGAGACTTTATATTTATTATAAAACGTCTAATAATAACTACATAATTTATAGCTACTCTATTTAGTAGACTAAATAATAAAGCTATTAGAAAGTTTTATAGCTTATTAATATATAGCTATTAAGGAATTATAAAGATCTAAAAATGACTATAATAATAATATAAAGAAAAGGTTACTAGAGAATATATTATAATAGTAATGTTATAACCTGTAAATAAGGATAACAGCTAAACGACCTCCTTAGGCGTCAGGCAGCTGTGACAGGACATTTATACTGCAGGATCACAAGAACAACAGGAACTCGCTTAAGAACAGAAGAACTATAGTATAAGTCATATAGTAATAAGATACGAGATTAGATCTATACGCTAAGAATATAGAGGCCGTCCTTAGCATATATAGGTTCTATATAATTAAGGAATAGACCCTATTAGGATTAGGAATAGTAATAAGATAAAAAGTACTGTTTAAGACTTATATATAGTATAACCTTAAGCATAGCTTATAGTCAGACTTCTATAGCTCTTCAGCAATTAACTTAGTATTTATCCTCAGAATACTTTTAGCTTACCTTCACTGCAAATACTTATTAAGTCTAAAACTGATCACTTTAGCCTCTAACTACTAATCTATAATATAAGCTTATAACCTATAGCCTAAACTACAACCTTAATATACTATTCCTATATATCAATCCCTAGCTTCTATTAGCAGACCCTACTATTAAATAGCTAACTATAACACTTTAATTGCTCCTATTTAATAAGTTAACTATTAATACCTACTAAACAGTATAGATAAGATATCTTCTCATGCTTCTACTAAGTTACCTACCTTAAGCTCCTCTACTAAATAGGTAACCTGTAACTTAGCTTAGGAACTTAGTAACTATAAAATAAAGGAAGACTTAGAAGAAGATAATAATAATAAAGAACTTAAACAGTAGCTAGTAAAAGCTAATAGTAATATTAAGCAAATATAAGGTATATTTAATAAGAGCGCTTAGGCTATTAATAAGCTCTAGGAAGCCTTCTAGTAAGTTACTTAACAGGTAGCTAAACTTAAAAGTAAGACCTTAACCCTTTAAGCTACTACTAATATTATCACTACGCCTCTTTATAAAGAGTAATAGAAGCTTAAGCTTAGCGCACCTATTACCTATAATAGAACCTCTAGAACCCTTAAAGGATTTCTAATTTAGGTTAAAAACTATTAAAACTTTTACTATAGAGATTTCACTAATAAAACTAAGAAGGTAGTATATATAGCTATCTACTTTAAGGGGAAAGCTCTCTAATAGGTTAACCCTATCTAGGAAGAATACCTAAAGTATAAAACCTTTAATAAGTGCACTATAGAAACCTATAATTCCTAACGCTAATTTCTAAGGATTTAAGGATATACTCCGCTCTCTCTTTCAAGATCCTAACGAAAAATAATAAGCTGAAAGAGATCTCTTATAACTTTAACAAACTAAGTCTGTTATAAACTACTCTACTAACTTCTAATAACTAAGTGTTTAACTTAACCATACTAAAGAAACTAAGATCTTTATATTCTACTAAGAACTTAAAGATGAAGTTAAAAATGAGATTATTAAGGTTAACTAACCTAATAACTTCCTCTAATACGCTAAACTAGCTATTAAGATTGATAACTAACTCTTTAAACAACGAAAAAAACGAGGCGAGAAATAATAAAGACCTAACTTAGGACGTAAGTACTAATAGCAACTATAACAGAAGTTTAACAGCTGGCAGAATTATAACAGACCTTATAATAACTAGAATAACACCTAATAAAGCACTTCTTATAGCTAATACAGCAGACCTATAGACCTTAACGCTACTACTAAGAATAACAACAAGAAACTATAGAACCTTAAGTGCTATAACTATAAAAGAATAGAATATATTGCTAAAGACTGTAGATAATTTAAGAAACTCAGCTGGAAGCCTATACTTAAACAAACTAAGCAGGTCAGTATAGTAACTAAAACACCTTATATATCCCTATTATAAACTAAATACTATAACAACAAATACTTCACCTATTATAGCAATAAGAAAGCTATAGAACACTAGCCTAATAGCTCTAACTATAGACGAACTAGTTATAATATGACTATTCCTAAGATTAAAACTAAGACCCTCGCTATAGCCTCTTAAGCTAATAGCAAGCTAGTTAGAAAGACTACTAAACAGCTTAACAAAATGCTTTAAGTATAGCAACTCGAACTAATTAGTATGCTAGCCCTATAAGCTACTAGTAAATAAGAATAGGAACTAAAGGATAATAACAAATAAAGACTTACACACCTACAGAAAGCTGAAATTATATATATAGCATGAATTTAATAAGAACTATATAACCTCCTATAGTAATAATAACTTAATGCTATAATATCACATATAGAACGACGCAAGCATATATATAGAAACCTTACTAGAATTAAGTAAATTAACTAAAAGCTTAAAGAATAAGCTAAAGAAGAATCTAGTAAAGAACTTAAACACTAACATAACCCTTTAACTAAGCAATAGATCCTCAGCCTCACTAGTAACTAAACCTTTAATAAAAGAGAAAGTTTACTTTATAACTCAGATGAACCTCATAATGTTACCTACTAATATGCTTAAGCAGAGATTACCTATAGGCTCACCTCTAGTATAAATAACACTAGCTCTAAACAAAAGACTAATAATAAGGAAGAAACTAAATAGCTTATTCAATATAGAATAATTAATATAAGCTGAGACGACTATTAACAGTACTTCTATAATGCTCTAGTAAACTAGAGAGATAGAGACTACACCTTAAAACTCTATATAAAAGATCACCTAACCTTAAAAAGTAATTACTAAAATCATTAAACCTTTTTCTAGCTATAATACTTCTTTAATAAATATAAAGAACACCTTAGAGATAAGTATAAGTACTAATTCTACCTTAGAAGATATAACAAATATCCTATTCAAAACGTTTATATAACCTCCACTATAATTACATAGACTATAACTATATTTAATAACAACTTAGTAACTTTTAGCTTAAGCCTATAATACCTTATAAGGTGCTAGTATAATAATATTATAAAATAAGAGGAATGCTAGAGGGATAAATACCTCTTATATATAACCTAAAAAGTAAAAGCTTTCAGACTCCTATAAGAAGAATTAAGCCTTCTAAAGCTTTAATTCTAGGAAAACTACCTTATAAAGGTATAATAAGAAGGAAAACATATTACTTACTTAGGATAACTAGAGCAGTTAAAAACTAAAGTTACTTACTAATAAAAGACTAAAATAGGTAATAACAATAAGGTCTATCTGTCTAGCAGCCTTAAACTAAAAAGTATACTTATAACTTATAGTTACTATTAATAACATTATAACTATCGCACTTATTAACAGCAAAGCTGAAATAAATTTTATATCACCTTAAGTAGTGAACAAACTATAACTATTATAGTAAGGAAAGAAACATATATACTAGCTCAGCAACATAGAAGGAGAATAAGTTTAGTATGAAGGAGGAACTATTAAAAATAAGACTACGCCCTTTAAGATAAGTTACTTAGATTGAAACAAATAACTCTAATTTAATATTACTAAACTCAGTATATATAATATTGTATTAGGAACACTATAGCTTAAGAAGAATAACTTATAGATAGATTAGAGAACAGCCTAACTTTATTAGGATAATAATAATCTAGTCTCTAAGCAGCTCTATAGAACCTAAGCCTTAAATACATCTACTTATTATAAAGTAGTAAAGCGATATATCTGCTATCTTAAGGCAAAAGAAGCTATATTATAACTACTGAAAATAATAGATCTTAAATAGAAGAATAATCTGCTTCTATTTATCCTAGAAGAGTATAAAGTTTATAAGAAACTGTTTGCAGCTGAACTAGAAACTAGACTGCCTAAATATATAAGTTTTAATCATACAATATCTCTTAAAGAAGGGAAGGAACTGAGGTTTAATAAAATCTATAGACTTAACCTAATAGAAATAGAAGCCTTTAATAAGTACCTTAAAGAAAACCTTAAGAAAGGCTATATTAAACCTTTAATATCACTAGTAAAAAGCTTAATCCTATTTATACTTAAGAAAAACAGGAAACTATAACTATATATTAACTATCGCATGGTTAATAAGATAATAATTAAGAATTACTACTTATTACCTCTTATTAATAAAATAAGACGACTTCTATATAGAGCTAACTAGTTTATAGCTTCTAACCTTAAAGAGGCTTATAACCTAATGAAAATAAGGTAAGGCGAAGAATAGAAGACTGCTTTTAGGATATAAAAAGGATATTTTAAGTACCTTATTATACCCTTTAGTCTCACTAACATACCTATAACATTTTAGAATATAATTAATACTATACTATAATAGTATATCGATATCTATATAGTTATCTACCTAAATGATATCCTTATCTTCTCTCTTACGCTTAAAAAATATAAGAAAGATGTATATAATGTTCTGTAAGCCCTCTAAGAAGCTAAACTTTTAGTTAAACCTAAGAAGAGCGAATTCTATATATAAAATGTGGAATACTTTAGATTTACTATTACCTTAGGAAAGGTCTATTTATTAGAAAATAAAGTTAAAGCTATTAAAGAATAGCTAGTACTTAATAACCTTAAGGAAGTCTAAGGATTCCTAAGATTTATTAACTTCTACTGTAAATTTATAAAGAACTATAGAAAGATTAATGCAGCTCTCACTAACTTTAGCTGTAAAGACATACTATTTATATAGGAAGAACCTTAATAGGAAGCTTTTTAAAAGATTAAGGATATAATTACTAGTGAGCTAGTCCTAATAATCTTAGACCTTATAAAACAGTTTGAAGTAGAACTAGACGCTTCAGACTACGCCTTTAGAGTATAACTGTTATAATAAGACTTAAAAGGATAACTATACCTCTATACCTTCTTCTCTTATAAACTCTATAGACTAAAGCTTAACTACTAAGTTTATAATAAAGAACTTATAGCAATTATTTGTAAGGGGCTGGCCCCTAGGCTTGTTCAACGTAGAGGTGCCGTCGATTGACTTTTCTAAGCTGAAGAGGAGAAGGACTTTACAAGAGTGGGCACCTAGCTACGGAGATACGTGGTCGGGCTAGGCGGTGTGCCACGGTAGAATAGTGGATCCGGCGGAGCCGGATCTCGGTAACTGCTCCGGCAAAGCCGGAGATCTCGGCCGGGCTCTAGCCCGTGACATTATTAAAGCCTTTAAGGAATAGAAACCTAAACTATTAAGGACTATCTATAAAGTACTTATATATTCTAACTATAAGAACCTTTCACACTTTATAACCTTAAAAGTGTTAAATAAATAATAAATTAGACAGTTAGAATTCCTCTTAGAATTTAACTTTTAAATTATCTATTAAAAAGGATCAGATAACAGTAGAGCTAACGCTTTTAGCTAATAACTAGACTATAATATCTTAGTACCTAAAGAAACCTAAGTAATTCTTAAAGAAAGCAATAGAGACTTAATACCTATAGCTAAACTCTTAATAATAGCTGGATGATCTAGCGCTAGCCTAACTAGTAAGCTAGATAATAAAGTAATTATAGTGTCCTGTACACGCCTTATATATAGCTACTAAGGAATTATAAAAACCTAGAAATAATTATAATAACAGTATAGAGAAAAGGTTACTAGAGAATGTGTTATAATAGTAATTAAAGATTATAAAGTTTGCCTGAAAAGCAAACCAGTCTAACACTAGCCTTAAAGATTATTATAACCTTTACTTATACTGTAAACTGCTTAGCACTCTATATTACTTAACTTTATTATCGAACTACTAAAGTCTTAAGAACCTCTTATAGGAGTCTACTATAACAGCGTTCTCATTATTCTAGACTGACTTATAAAGTATACTTACTTCATACTATATAAAGAAGTAAGTAACGCTAAAGAATTCGCCTATATATTCCTTAAGTATATTATTACTAACTATAGAACACCTAAGGAAATTATATTAGATAGAGATAAAATCTTCACTTCTAAATTCTAGAAGTTAATTATATTATAACTTAGTATTAAGTAAGCAATATCTACTGTATTTCACCTATAGACTGATAAACAAACAGAAAGAATTAAATAGATCTTTAAAACCTACCTCTACGCTTATATTAATTATAACTAAGATAATTAAATAGTATTACTACTAATAGCTTAATTTGCTTATAATAGCGTAATTAGAGAAAGTACTAAGGAATCCTCCTTCTACTTTAACTATAGATTTAAGCTAACTGCCTATAGAGAACTCTAAGTAAGCCTAGTTATAGTAAAAGCTACCACCTTAATATAATAAATTAAAGATATCTAGCAAAAAGCATAAAAAGAACTTAAATTCATTAGGTAACAAATAATAAAGTTTAGTAATAAATGAAGGATTAAAGGACTAACCTTAAAAGAGAGAGATAGCACCTACTTTATATAGCGAAATATTAAAACAAAACAACTAAATAAAAACTCAACTATAAAAAACTCAGCCCTTTTAAAATTTCATAAGTTATCTTATTAGTTAACTATAAACTTAAACTCCTTAAAACTATAAAATATCACTTAGTTTTCTGTATCTCACTCTTTAAACTAGTACTATAAGGATTATAAACTAATAATATTATTATTATAGAAGATAATAAACTAAAGTATAAAGTCGAATATATTATTAACTATATTAATACACTAGGAGAAGATTTTCACTTTTTAGTTAGGTAGAAAGAGTATAGATATAAAGAAAACACTTAAGAACTATAAGCTAATCTTCAAAATGCTAAAATAGAGGTTAATAAGTATTAGAAATAATACTAGGAATGTAAAGAAAAACATTAGTACTTAGTACCTTAATATGTTAAGTCACCTATATACTTAACTTATAAATACCTTTAAATTAGATACCTATACTGCTTTATAAAGCTACTAATAGAAGCAGACAAACTGTAATAAAAAAAACTATTTGTTTGCTTAAGAACGCTAGAAAATAACCAAGAACCCTTAGAAGACACTAATTATGAGTCTTCTAATAAAGGATTAAGATCTATAAACTCCTTGCTAATACTAAAACTTACTTAATCTAAATTGTTTTTAATACTTTAAAACTGAAGATTACTAATAATACCGCTCTTATACGCATTTAATATAAGAAGAATGTTATCTTCTTCTAACTCTTATATCCCCTAAGAAAATATCTCTATATAATATTCCTTTACCTTCTTCTAAATCGTATAAATCTATGATAAACGACTTACTACTTCAGCTACTTCAGCTTAAACCTATGCTAATTTCTTATAAAGGCTTAATAGTATATTGCTAACCTACTCCTCCTTCTCTTCCTTTTTTTAACGCTAATTATTCAGCCTTTTCACTATAACTAGTTAGTATAAGTATACTACTTAGAAATAATAAACTTATAACTTAATGTAACTACTAGACTATTATAAGGACGCTTTAGGGTTTTACAACCTTAATAAGTTTTTACACCCTCTGCTATCTAACATATATGCTTCACGTAAAAACAGTAAGTATAAAGTATAACGTCGTTAGAACTAAAACGATAGAAAATATCTTTATAAGCAGAACAAAATGCTAACTTAGATTATTTTGATTTTTAAATATAACCTAACATAATATTAGCATTATAGGTAAATCAGGAAGCATAATTAACAGATCTCTAACCTAAAACTAATAACCTACTTATATTAAGTCTTGAGGATAAGATCTTTATAGAGAGAACCTAATATTAAAACCTATAAACAAGGATAACAGCTGAATAACCCACTTAAGCGTTAAGTAGCTATAATAGAACATTTATACTATAGGATTATAAGAATAACAGGGACTCACTCAGAAACAGAAGAACTATAATACAAGTTATATAGTGATAAGATAAGAGATTAGATCTATATACTAAGAATATAAAGGCTATCCTTAATATATATAGGTCCTATATAATTAAAGAACAGACCCTATTAGGATTAGGAACAGTAATAAGATAAAAGGTATTATTCAGAACTTATATATAGTATAACCATAAGCCTAGCTTATAGTCAGACTTCTATAGCTCTTCAGTAATCAACTTAGTATTCATCCTCAAGATACTTTCAGCTTACCTTCACTGCAAATACTTATTAAATCTAAGACTGATCACCTTAGCCTCTAACTACCAATCTATAATACAAGCTTACAACCTATAACTTAGACCACAACCCTAGTGTACTGTTCCTACATGTCAATCCCCAGCTTCTGTTAGCAGACCCTACTATCAGATAGCTGACTGTAATAAGTAATTAAAGATTATAAGGTTTATTTAAAAAGTAAACTAGCTTAATATTAGCTTTATAAATTATTATAACTTTTGCTTATATTATAAACTGCTTAGCATTTTATATTTCTTAACTTTATTATTAAATTATTAAAATCTTAAGAACCTTTTATAAGAGTTTATTTTAATAGTATTTTTATTATTATTAATAGACTTATAAAGTATATTTATTTTATCTTATATAAAGAAGTAAGTAATACTAAAGGATTTACTTATATATTTTTTAAATATATTATTACTAATTATAGAATACTTAAAGAAATTATATAAAATAGACATAAGATCTTTACTTCTAAGTTCTAGTAATTAATTATATTATAATTTAGTATTAAGTAAGTAATACTTACTATATTCCTTTTATAAACTCATAGATAAATAGAAAGGATTAATTGGAGTTTTTGAAACTTACTTCTATACTTATATTAACTATAACTAAGATAATTAAGTAGTATTACTATTAATAGCTTAATTCGTTTATAGAGTATAATTAGAGAAAGTATTAAGGAATCCTCTTTCTATTTTAATTATAGATTTCCGCTAACCATATATAGAGAATCATAATTAGATATATCTATAGTAATTAAAGCTATTACTATAGCTAACTGAATTAAAGAAATCTAAAATAATATATAAAAGGAACTTAAATTTATATAATAATAAATAATAGAATTTGCTAATAGATAAACGATTAAAGGATACACTTTAAAAGAGAGAGATAGTATCTATCTTATATAGTAAAATATTGAAATAGAAAAACTCAATAATAAATTAAACTTTAAAAAACTTAGATCTTTTAAAATCCTCGAACAAGTTTTATTCGTTAATTATAAACTTAACTTACCTAATATGATAAAATGTTTTTTAATATTCTATATTTTACTATTTAAATTAGTATTATAAAGATTATAAATAAATAACTTTATTATTATAGAAGATAATAAATTAAAGTATAAAGTTAAATAGGTTATTAACTACTTCAAAGAACTAAAATGATATTAAGATCTTGTTAAGTAGAAAAAATATAGTTATAAAGATAATATATAAGAACTAGCTAAAAATATCACTAATATAAAAAATAAACTTATAATTTATTAGTATTAATACTAAAAACAAAAAGCTATACTAGCTATATCTATAGTTTTACTTTTAATAAGTATAATAAGCTACTTATATATTAAATATCTATATAAATATATTAAACTACTAATAGAAGTAGATAAACTATAATAAAAAACTATTTATTTACTTAAAGATATTTATAGAAGACTAAGACTCTTCTAATAACAAATTTAAAGTAATAAGATTCTAATTAAATAAAGTATTTATATATAAAGCATTTTAAGTACTTATTAACTATACTTTTAGTATAGAAGCTAATATATCTTCTAAAGACTTAATAATAGCTATTTTACTTTTTCTCAATATTATTTATTTCTATTTATATAATTACTTTAACTTTATTAGTAATTTACTTAACTCTAATTAAGCTTTTTAGTAAGCTTTAGCTTTTTACTATAAAGTAGTAATCTATTTATAAAACTTTACTTCTTCTACTACTTCTACTTAATCTAAATGATCTAATTTAGTACTAAATAATTTACTACTTATTAAGAATTAATGGAGGATTATATAATATAACTAAGAAAACCTATAAATATAGATTATATCTTTAGAAGTATTATAAAAGATGTCTAGATAATAATAAGTCTTATAGATATTACAATCTAAGACAAGTAAATAATATATATTATATAAATAACGTGGTTGATAAGCGAGGCGATCAGACAAGCGAGGCGATCACCCGACCGCAACCACAGCACATTTCCGACCAATACACAACACCCAGGAAATCAATCGAATTCAAACTAGTCAAGGTCCTCTTCTTCAGACATTTCTACAGCAAATTGACATGTTCGTGCATTATGACCGGTGTTCCCGCAGATGCCACACCGCCGTTGGGCTGTCTCAGTCCTCGGTCGCCGACCACTACTCCGACGCGTTTCCTCCTCGATCTAAGTTATCGCCTCTCTCTGTGACTGAAGGTCCTCTGCCTCAGCTATAGTGAGACTTCCTCCTTGTCTGAGA